>JANHFK010006873.1:12162-27068 GCA_036250565.1 Sibynophis collaris
AACACCCTGTCTTAAAATATTTTATTCATCATGTTAAAATAAAATATTCCACAATGTTTTTTTTTTCTTTTTTCAATGTTTCCAATTTTTTGGAAAAAAACAAAAAAGCCTTCAGGGAAAAAAACAAATTCCCGAATTTTTCTGGTTTATTTCCAGGCCTTCACATCTCTAGTTGAGGATCAAACATTTCTCTTGTGAGCCTATTCAATTAAGGATATATCTCCCTGTTTGTGTTTTGCAGATGCTACAATTGTGGTGGCTTCGATCATCATGCTAAGGAATGTATTCTACCTCCACAGCCAAAGAAGTGCCATTACTGTCAGAGCATCATGCACATGGTGGCAAACTGTCCGCTTAAAACTGTTCCACAGCAGCCTACGAGTTACCAGGGAAGATATGAAGCTGACCCCCAGCCCTCCACATCAGCCTTCCTGAGGGAAGGAGGGGGAGGAGCCTACGGCTACACTTCTCCATCCTATTCTCTGGAAGGAAGGCCGGATATCTTACAGCCTTCAGGAAAGTCACCTCAAGAAGCTGCTTCAAGTAAGTTTTCTCCATCACCTGAAGAACAAAGCCGGAAGGGACCGTCAGTTCAAAAAAGAAAAAAGACTTAAGAAGCTTTGTCACCGCCTTTCATTACCTCTTGGGATGTCTACCTCATTCAAGCACAAGGAGAATTAATCTCATGTATTAGCCTGCAACAAAACCTCAAATTTTAACTACTGTTGTGGACCAGAGGTCTTTTGAAAACAAAAAACCAAAGCAAAGCAAACCAGTCACTCCAAGTAAATTTCAGATGAGTTTAATGGCTAATGGGTTTCTAAACAGTTTGGGCATCAGGATCTCATATGATTTTTAAACCTAGCCTAAATTATTGTTGGGCATATATTCTTTGCTTCTTCCCCCTCTTTTCCATAGCAGCCCTATAGAATTATGGAAAATTATGCTTCTTTAGCTGCAGGAGTTCTCTGTGGTTTATCGTAACCATGTCATGTTGGGGGGGGGGGGGAGAGTTATAGTATTAACAGCAATTAATAAGAAATGAAAGTGAGGGTTTTAAAAAAAATTCTTCACGGCCATCCAAGGGCTGGGAAGCAGAACAGATACCCACTGTGCATAGAAACTCATTCCTGTCACAATAAACCATCTGATATTTTGATGTACTGACTAGCCCATTGCCTGAATGTATACATTAAATACTATGTTTCTTGAATCCATGGGAAAGTAATAGTTTGAGTTTTGAATGGATTTTTTTCTTTAATGTTGCCTTTTTTAATTATAAAAGAGAAAGAAGGGGAGGGAAAGAACTGTAACCATACTTTCCCTAGTGTAGAGTCACCATGACCACGGTACTGAATAGATCAATACATCCTTGTAGAATTCAGGGAAATTGTAATTCCCTCTGTGGAAAAGATGGAGGATGGAAGTTTTTAGTCCTTAGCTTGAAAGGGTAATGCCTTGGTTTAAAGATGCCTCAGAATTGCCACCAAGTTTTAAAGAATTAAAGGCGCTTCCCCCTTTCTTTCTCCCTGCCCTCCCCTTAGACAATGAATGTGTTATCTGAAATACTGTATCAACTCAATATGACTTATATACAGGTTAGGTGATTGTATGGGAGAATGTAGATGTTAAAATAATGGTTTAAAGAGATATTGAAATGCCATTTGGACTCCCCTTTTGCAAAACATGATTGGACTCATCTTGTGCAAATCTTGAGGATTATGAAAGTGATGGTGGCGGCAGCAGTAGCATCTTCCAATTCAGTGCTCATGTCACTGGACAGATTTCTATAGGTCTTTCTAAGAAATGGGTCTTCCCAAAGATCAATATTTGATATTTACAGTGCAATCCTGTGTAAGATCTCACTGGCCTCAAGCTCAAGAAAAATTAGTATGTAGGATTGCAGTCTTAAACTTATTTAATTGCTATATTATGTAACAGTAATTTCAATCTGTGTACATGCTGAATTATTTAAAAGCCTACAGAGTTGCCCAGGTGCTTGGAGTTTGGGGGGTTGATTTTATAAATGGAGATTAGAAAGCCAGTTAACTGGCAATACATTTGTCCTGTCCCGCTCATAAGCGCATACACCACAAGGGTTTGAAATCCTTATTGAGGCTTCACCATCCCTGAATAATATTCCCCAGGATTCACCTCACATAGGAATCAGTGCAAAACCCAATGAGTCCCAATTTTCAGCTGCTTGTCCAGTCACTCCTCCAACTTTCTTGGCCTCTCTTCCTGCTCTTGCTCATCCCTTCCTGACTCATAGTTCCTTAGGTCTTCCAGACTTTCCTCAGAGCCCCAACCTGAAGTTCGTGATGCCAGCTTTTCCTTGTCGTCTGAACTAGCTTCTGAGGCATTCATTATACTATTCCCCCACCAGAATGGCTTGCCCACCCCTCTCCTTAGACCAGTTTCCATGGGTCCCGGAGATGGAACTAGCAGACCAGATAGTGCATGGCCTCAGCATCTTCCCAGGATATGTCCTTAGGGCCATACTCCTTCCAGTTGATCAGGTACTGCAACCAGTTCTGACGCCATCTAGAGTCTACGTTATGGTTGGACCTCTCTGAAGTTCCTGAAACCAGACCTTCTACTCTGGTTGGTCCTCTCTGAAGTTCCTGAAACCAGATCTTCCTTGTTGTCCTAGGTGGCTTCTGCGCTATCCATTAAAATATTATTTGATCAGGATCAAACAGTCACAATTTTCCCCCTCTTCCAGCAATGAGCTAAAATCAATTTTTTTACCCATTTCACCAATTTTGAAGCAGCTGATGCTGTTGAAACCTTCCAAGGGCACATGAGCCAGATGTTAATTAAGTCCTATGGACCATTCTTTCTTTTAAAATTAATCTTGAAGAAATACTTTACCCCATTTATTTGGCAAATTAACATATAAAAGCAAATATAAGTAAAGATCCGATTTCATAATATAGTTTTAACTAAATCTTCAGATTTTCTTCAATTTAGTCATGGGTGTCCAACATTTTGGCTTGCCTGGGCTGCATTGAGTGAAGAGGAATTGTCTTTGGCCCCATATAAAATAGATAGCTTAGTTCATGTCTATAAAGCACATAATAAAGTTAAAAGTTTACAATTTTGTGAGGCCTCATTACTTACGCCTAGTTAAGTCATTGAGAATCTCAGGGCTTGCTTTTGGTAGGCTCTGCTCAATCTGAGAGGACATTATTACCTGCAGAATTTAAATATTGTTGATCATACTGCTGTCACCACTATCCCACTTTCCTTCAGGAAAATGACTCCGTGGCCTAAAGGTAGGCCCAACTCTGATGATGGACTTTTGCTCGGAATCCATGGCAGTGCTGGAGGGAAAGAATAATCTTGCTGGTTTATACTGAAGTTTTCAGGGAACTTCAGGGCAAAATGGGGTGTTTTGGTTTTTTTGGATTTTGTTTTGTTTTTGTTTTGACGATACTGAATGTGATGTATGTATAGAGAACTACTTCCTTGCCTTATGCAAGGATTGTGAACTTATTTAAGTTATGTAGACAAATCGAAGTGGCATTGCCTAATCTTTTAGTAGGTATAATAACTGGGTTATAAAACAGCAACAATGGCAAGGGTAAGGTCACTTTGAAAATATAAACCAAAGTTTATTGACCTTTTTTTAGAGAGTAATATGGAAATGGTGGATTTGAAAACTGGCCATTCTCTATTTAGCTACTTTAAAATTCCAGAACTACTTTTTTTTTTTTTGTTGAGTGAAATTAGTTATTCCGGCAGGCACAGACTGAATTGCTAAGAGAGCCTAGCAGACCTATCTTATTATTAAAAGTTTACATTTTATTTTTGTATATTGGAGGATGGTCACTATTGCAAAATATCCTTCTCAGGACAAAGAGCCTTGCTCAGGGAAAATGGTATGTAATTATTATTTTTCTTTTACCGATTGCTTGCTTGTTCAGAACAAACAAAAATGCTTTGATACTGCTATGTACCGTGCTATTATATACATATTATGTGCTAATGATAATAACTACCTCTGTTTACTAATGAGTTTCTTATGACTCAGATATCATTTTTTTGCATAATATTTCCCATGTACTGAAGTGAACACATTACAAGCATGGCTGACCTTCAGGGTTGTGGGCAGGGCAGTGACTCCCCGTTCCTGAATTTCTAAGCCACATTGTTAATATAGGGAAGAATATAATTATTTCTGTTTACAGCAAACAACTACCTCATTCCTTACCACAGAAGCAATACCTGCGTGTTGCTCTGGCCTTAAATGTGGCTTTTGATTCTATGGTACATACCTCTACTTTAAAAGAAAAAAAATGTATGCTTGTGCAACATACACATATTACAATGATATTTAGTTTTGAAAACGATGCATCTGTTTGAAATGAGATGAGAGTCTCTCTTGAAATTTAACTTTTTCTACCTGGTTGACAGAGAAAGAGGTGCTGTTGATATACCAGTAGGATTTTTTTCCCCCTCTTAAGAAAGAACCAACATGTGGGAATTAACTAATTATCTCATTATTCCTGGATGATAAGAGAATTGTTAGTTTTTTCCTTGCTCTCTGTTTATAAGATATAATTATCTGATGAAAGTAAATAATAAACAGTTATGTAACAACCTAGCAGACTGCTAGTGAGAGTGAGACTATATTTATCCCATATTTATCCTATTTCAGTACATTTTCCAGTTTATAAGGAACATAGAACAACTATATTGTTCCAAAATAATGCACTCCTGGGTTTCATTGCTTTGATAATGGGCAGACTCCAGCAAGAATTGGCTGCCCAGCCCTGGGTTTTTGTCATATATAATCCCATGGCTCAAATCAGGCAATCTCAGAGCAGTTGGGTTTCAACATGCCTCCCTCATTCTCCTCCTCGCCTCTGTCTGCAGACCCAGACACAAGGGAAGATGAGTGTTATTTGTTAAATCATGCTTCCCATTGACATCTGAACCAGGTTTAAACATAGCTTGTAAAACAAGATCCATTTCCAACTGTTGAACAGCAATTAGACTGCAGTCTTGTATGATGTTGAATAAGGAGACTGAGTTAATAAATCACAGTCGGGGTTCCATTGACTGCAAGAGTGGCCTGATGCCCCAACTGCAACCATTCCTGGCCACCCTGTATGTGATGTGAACAGGGAAGCATGATCTGTGCACAGAGACCTCCCATCAACGTAGAGAAAGGTGGGCAATGAGAGAGCCCAAGAGCAGTGCCTGGAGAAACCACTCTTCCCACCTCTTTGCCCTTAGAGTTGTGGTGAAGGTTACAGCCAAAGGCCAAAATCTGTGAGATGCTTGGGAGCGCAACACTACTTTCTCCCCTCAGGTGTAACTGCACAAGGTATAACTTCAGTCAGTTTTACCATGCTTTGGTTTAAGGACCTGCAAGCTTTAAGGCATTTGTTTTGCTCTTTAACTTTCCAAACCTCAAAGCACAAGTGCAAAATCCTAAGTATTTGGCCCCACCCTCTTTGAGCATCACTAAACAAATGCTAACGGTATGGGTGCAAATCCAGTTTGCCCTTTTTAGCCCCCAGTATAAAGACATACTAGCCGAGTAGACTAACACTTAACTCTGTAAAAGTTTACTAAGTGGATAAGAAGAAGAAATAAAAATACACGAGCACAACTCATGCTTGAATGATAGATGCCAATACCTTTAAAGCTTTTAAGATTTACAATTTTATTGCAAAATTAAAATATTTTATTTTAAATTGCCTCGTTTAGGAATCACTGTCGCTTTCAACAGCATCCTGAACTCTTGTTGGCATTGAGCTCTATGAAACCTTTTTTTAACTTTCTAATGTGACTAAGCCAAAACTTGAAACAGCAAGTCTGTCATTACGAATTGCAATGGGACTCTCACTTGCACAAATGTTTTCTTTGTCTCCTTGCCCTAGAATTGAGGCCCTTGTGCTCCAGAACTGGTCTCAAATAGTGAAAACAGTAGGAGCTGTGCACACATGACTAGCAACTTAAAAAAAAAAATCTCAGAGGGAAAAAATAAGAGGACAATTACTTAGGTGTTGTTTGATTGTACAATTAGCTCTGTAAGGATGTGATTCTTCTGCTAAATACAGGCTACTCTGTTAAAAAGATCTTAATTTGTCTTAGTACTACCCCAAAGTTACTTCCTTTGTGTAATTTTGTGGATAGAGACCCATAAAAGTGTTATAGACCTGGTGACTTTTGTATGAAAAAAATATAAAGGGGAAAGATCTCATTAAGTCTTAAAACTAATTTAAATTAATTTATCTGTGAGAAATGTTTATCAAAAAGAATATATGTGTGTTTTTCCTCCCCTTTAGTTATGATGGAAATGAATGTCATTGGGAAAATGTGTGCGGATACGCAGGATTTAATTTTGCTAGATGTCTTTAATGAGATTTTATGACTTTGCCTATGGTCTTTTTTAAAGACTTGTTAAATATATCTTGTTCTGTTTTATATCATCGGCCTTTTGAAGATAGGCTAGTAGTGTTATTCTGCCATCATGACTGGTTGGCGACAAGATGCTGACAAAGGCTTCAACAATTTTTCACACTGCCCTGCATCAGGCCAAAGAAGTTGAAAATAAGCAATGTGTGAATATAAATTCAGTCCTCTGAGGCAGATGGATCAGACCCCTGACTCTGCCACCCCTGTACTGTGGTTGAGCAAATTTGGGGTTTTAAGGGTGTATTAATCTAAGCTCCATTTTCAGCATCAATAGTTCCTGACTAAATATTTGTATCTCAGGAAGGAAGCATCAAGCTTCTTTCCCAAGCACTCAGCGTGCTCACGTGAAGGTCCAGTGTGACGTCCATCACAAGAAAATGAGAATGAAATTGAATATAAGAAGAGTTAGGACCTTTGCTCTAAACTATTGCTAACCTACCGTGGCAAACTAAGAAAAACCATTACAATAGCGACTACCTCTTTTAGTTTCCTACTTCTTAACAATATGGCTGACAAGTATTATCAGATTGACTTGAATTTGTATATTACTCTAGTGAATGAATTAAATAACCAGAGACCAAAGTGAACACAATAACTGTGTGTCTTGAATATTGTCTTTTTATCTAGTGTTTTTAAACCTGTCCTCCATAGAATATAGATTACCTCATGGTCCATTTTTAATTCATTATGTTGTTTACATATAATAAAAATAAGTCACTTGAATTTTGGGGTCTTTTAAAAGAGAAGACAGTGATGGGGGGGTTGGAAAAGATCATGTTTCCACCTGTTTACTGTCTCTGTCTTGTTGGAACAAAGCACTGATTGTCTTTCTATATATCTTGTATTTTATATCTTCATTTAATGCCTATTGCTGAATGTTTATTTCTATCAATCATCCATTTGTGACTGAGGTTTAAAAGGACTATGTGATGAAAAATAAAACATAACATTGGTATTTACCAACAGTTTCTGAGAGTTTAAGTATATGCTGGGTGGGAAAACATTGGGCACAGCCCTAAATGATTTCTGTCCCATTTACAAATCATTCATTGACATGAATTCTTCATGTTTGAAATTGAATACGATGCTCACCCTTTTAATGTTTTCAATAAATTTACAAGAGTCATAATCCTATTTTGTTCAACTTTTATTGTAATCATTTTTCTCATCTTATACATTACACAGGTAACATTGTTAAGCAAAAGGAGAAATCCAATGAGATTATAGTCCCAATTCCACCAAGAATGAATCTAAGGAAAATTGGCTAGAACGCCTTATTGCTTTATATATGTGCATGCTGCTTAGATAAAACTTTTGTGATTAGTATACAAGTGGATGGATTGCTTTTATGGCATCCAAATTAATCCAGTAAATCACCACCAGTTGGATTTGTAGCTCACTGACAACAACGTAATCAATGAGTAGTCCTTAATGGTACTACATCCATATGGAGAAAAGTAAGCAGTGGGGTACTACAAGGCTCCATCTTAGGCCCAGTACTCTTCAATATCTTCATAAATGACTTAGATGAGGGAATAGAAGGGTATCACGTCAAATTTGCAGGTGACACTAAACTGGCAGGAATAGCCAGCATCCCAGAAGACAAGCTCAGGATCCAAAAAGGTCTTGATAAACTTGAACAATGGGCCCTATCCAACAAAATGAATTTTAATGTGGAGAAAAACAAAACTTTACATTTAAGCAGGAAATATCAATGGTAAAAGCAGCGGTGAAATCCCCCCAGTTCTATCCGGTTCTCCAAACCGGTAGCGCTGGCGACAGGAGGCTCCGCCCACCCACTAGGACATCATCACGTCCCATTTTTAACCATCTGCACATGCTCCCATGTGGGAGCATGCCCAAACCTGTAGGGAAGGTAAGTAGATTTCACCACTGGGTATAAGTATAAATTAGGTGAGACTTGGCTCAAAAACAGTAACTGTGAGAGGGACCTTGGAGTCCTAATCACTTACACATGAGCCAGCAATGTGCAGCAGCAGCCAAAAAAGCTAATACAATCCTAGGTTGTATAACCAGAGGCATAGAATCAAGATCATGTGAAGTATTCGTGCCAATTTACAAAACCCTAGTAACACCACACCTGGAATACTGCAACTGATTTTGGTCACCATATTACTTAAAAGATGTTGAGACTTTGGAAAAAGTTCAGAGAAGGTGATCAAAGGCCTGAAGACTAAATCATATTAAGAACAGCTGCAGGTTTTGGGTCTGGCTAGTCTAAAGAAAAGAAGAATTAGGGGTGACATGATAGCAGTATTTCAATATTTGAGAGGCTGCCACCAAGAAAAGGGGGTCAAATTATTCTCCAAAGCACCAGAGGGCAGGATGAGAAATAATGGTTGGAAACTAAACAAAGAGAGAAGCAACCTGGAATTACTGTATTTTTCAGAGTATAAAATGTTCCAGACTATAAGACACACCTATCTTTTTGGGGGAGGAAAACAAGAAAAAAAAATCTGTCTCTGCCTCCCAGCAATTTTCCTCCTTGCAGCAAACAGCAAACAGCCTGTTTCATTTTCATTTTCAGCACAGCCTGATTAGTACAAGAAAAGAAATGTGCCTCTGCCTCCCAGCAATTTGCCTTCTTGCAGCAAACAGCCCATTTCAATTTCAGCTTCAGCACAGCCTGATTAGCACAAGCAGCTTATCGTCAGCTGGATCGGCCTCCAGAAGATCAGCTGTTTCAGGCTGCAGAGATTGCAATAGCCTATTGCCACCCCATCTTCCAGAGGCCGGTGGGTGGGTGGGGCTACATTTGGTGTATAAGACGCACCCAAATGTTCACCCTCTTTTATGGGGTGAAAAGTGCATCTTATACTCCAAAAAATACAGTAAGGAGAAACTTACTAACAGTGAGGACAATTAACCAGTGGAACAGCTTGTCTTCAGAAATCATGGGCATTCCATCACTGGAGGTTTTTAAGAAGAGAATGCACAGTCAACTGTCTGAGATGATATAGGTCCTCCTGCTTGAGAAGGGGGCTGGACTTGAAGACCTCCAAGGTCCCTTCCAGTTCCATTCTATTCTGTTCTGTTCTGTTCTATTCCATTCTCCTTCTGGTCTGTCCTTAGGGCTAAAATCAGTTCCTTTGACCTCTTCCTTGACTTCATTATCCATCCCTAAAGCTGATCCAGGTTTCCTGAAATATCTTCTCCAAGCATGGTGCTTGCAAGAAGAGCTGATGCTTGAGTTAAGGTTCATATATAAATTCATACATGAAAATACCAGTTTCAATAACAAACCAAGGTTTCTGTTTTAAAAATTCCTGGATGTTTCCATTCTAGTTCCATCCCTTTCTGGAGAATAATGAATTCTACAATCTTTCCCACTGGAAACTTTACCTGGACCATAATGGAGAAATAGCTGCAGATATGGACATTGAGTTCATGGTGATTTCGTCTGAGGGGGATTTGATCAAAAGGAAACTGGGGAGTATTGAAAGACAGAGGCTTATTATTAATGACATTGCTCTTTCATGGCTAAATCTGCTCAACAAGGTGGGTCAAATATTGCTGTGTTTTCTTTTTTCTAAAGATTATGACCCATTTCAAGTGGGTTAATTCTAGTCACCATAGCAGATGACCTTTACTGGGTGTTCTGTCCTCACTACACATCAGTCTGTGTGCAGCTCAACATACAGCTAAACCTACCTATCCTCCAATAAAACAGACTGTGTGTGTAGATCTGAATGCTTTATTGAAAGAACAGGATATGGTGAAACTGGGGGAAAGTAGGGATACATGCAGTGAGAACCAAATACAAGATAGACAGCACTGAGTTACTGCTGAACATAGCACTGAATAAATACAAGCAATCTGAATCTTACCAGCGGTGCTCTCTGTGTGTGGGTTTGTCCTTGATTGACCATGTGCCACAGATGAAGATAGATTCTTCTTGGTGCTTCTGCCTTCTCCAAATGCTAAAGGAAATGGAGTGTGGCTTCCCAGCGTGCACTTATTTTGACAGTGCGGACTGATGGGTAGAGGGGTGGCATCAGCTTCAAACAATATACTTCATATTTGTCTCTCCAGCCACTAGATGGGGCTGAGTGCAACAACAGTATATAAAAGTTATATGCTGGGGCATGACATTAGGAGTCCTGTTTATGAAATACTCTTCCCAGGGATAGATTACGATAGATTTTTATTACGACCGCAGACCAGCTGTACAAATAAAAGCATTAAAATAATAATAGATCCAAGATAATATATTACAACTAGTGTGGTGGAGCCGTGGTGGCACAGTAGTTAAAATGCGGTACTGCAGGCTAACTCACTGCTCACTTCAGGAATTTGATCCTGACCAGCTGAATGTTGACTCAGCCTTCCATTTTTCTGAGGTCAGTAAAATGAGGACCTAAATTGTTGGGGGAAATCTGCTGACTCTGTAAACCGCTCAGAGAGGGCTGTTAAGCACTGTGAAGTGGCATGTTAGTTAAGTGCCATAGCTATTTAAGACCTGTCATGATTCCAGAGGGAGTTAACGGCTACTAAGAACCTGCAACCATCTAAATCCCACAGTTGGTTTTTCCTCTGTGCTATTTTTTTTTCTTACTATTAAATGCAGTTAGCAACCTTCACCACTGAAAGTAACTTCATAATCTACCTCCGAAATGTCACTTACCAAATGGATTAGATGTAGAACGAAGAAACAAATTATATTGTGAATTGGAAAAATCTACTGAAAAGCTTTCCCGGAGACATTTCCTAAAAGCACTCTTTATATAGGCGATGAATGAATCAATGAATGTTGTGTAATCTACAGGCCACACACACACACACACACACACACACACACACACACACACACAAAAGATTCACTAAACTGATAAACACAAGTTAATCAAGTCAGCCTCTTTTCTATAATGATTTGTAAAAACATGATTTTAGGCATATTCCCTAATACAACCAGTCCTGTGCATTGTTCTCTTGTATTGTAATCTTCCATCCAGGGGTGAAATCCAGCAGGTTCTGACAGGTTCTGACAGGTTCTGGAGAACCGGTAGTAGAAATTTTGAATAGTTTGGAGAACCGGTAATGGAAATTTTGAGTAGTTTGGAGAACCAGCAAATATCACCACTGGCTGACCCCAGAGTGGGGTGCGAATGGAGATTTTGCAATATCCTTCCCCCAGGAGTGGGGAGGGAATGGGGATTTTGTAGTATCCTTTCCCTGGAGTGGTGTGGGAATGGAGATTTTGCAATGTCCTTCCCACATTAGTGTGGAGGGAATGGGGATTTTGCAGTAACCTTCTCTGAAATGATGTGGGAATGGAGATTTTGCAATGTCCTTCCCCCAGGAGAGGGGAGGGAATGGGGATTTTGCAGTAATCTTCCCTAGAGTGGTGTGGGAATGGAGATTTTGCAATATCCTTCCCCCATTAGTGGGGAGGGAATGGGGATTTTGCAGTAACCTTCCCTTAAATGGTGCGGGAATGGAGATTTTGCAATATCCTTCCCCCACGAGTGGGGAGGGAATGGAGATTTTGCAATATCCTTCCCCCAGGAGTGGGGAGGGAATGGAGATTTTGCAGAATCCTTCCCCTGCCACGCCCACCAAGCCACGCCCACAGAACTGGTAGCAAAAATTTTTTGGATCTCACCACTGTTTCCATACTTCCTAAGTCATGCTTAGTTCCTTATTAGGTTTGTTTAGCATTGCAACCTAATTGAAATATGCACAAACTGTCCTTGTGGTTATATTTTTGCCCGACCTTAATGTTTCTAAGCCAGGGGCTATTTATGCATAATATATAGAAACCTGTTTTGGTTTTTTTAAACCAATGCGCAGTTCTGGATTTGCCCTCTGTTTAAAATATGCACGATTAAACCAGGCCTTCTGGGTGGCATTGCATAATTCAGTCTGACTGTGGTCGCCATGGTGAAAGAGAAAGAGTTGAGCAGGTCTCTAAACCATTAATTCTTTAATATGTTACTCAGCTATTCTTTGGGCTTCTGAGTTTTATGGGCAGGTGCTATTATTCCCATCGCTTTGAAGCACTCTTCATAACCGCCAAAGCTAGACATCTGCTAGATGAGGTTTGAATCCACTACTTCAACCTGAACTTTGAATAGTTCAAAGAACAAGCAGAAGAAACCAGGCTAAATGTAACGTGATATACAATACAGTGCAGTGCAACATGCACGCTTTAGCCCATATAATAGCGTAACGCTGCCTTGAGGGGGGGGGAAACCCACCGAAAGAAATGGAGATTTAGCTAAACAGAAAAGAATTACACCCAAGAGGAATTGGGGATGTTTGTAATTAGTGCAATTCTCTACTAATTCTATTCTGTGGGTGAGGCACATCGATTTATTTCAGTCCTAGAAATGCTGAGCGTGTTATCATTGTTTTGCAAAGCCTACATTACATTCCCTCGGGGGTTCGTTCGTATATTTCATTTCCTGCCATTTTCTCCAGGAATTTTTCCCATTTAATGCCAACCTGCATCTAATAAAAGCAGGTAAACATTACAAATGATCGACCGGTCATATAGGATCCTTCTTCTCTTCGTTATTATTATTGACATCGTCAACATCACCGCCATCCAGCAAATTATTCTTTAGTAAGATGTCTCAATGTTTTGTCTCAAAACATTTCCCAAGGGAGTCTATAACTTTTGCCTGATCTGATTTCTTCCAAAAGACTTCGCTATTTCTTTCATCCTGCAATTGAATCACAAAATATATGAACAGAATCGGAAGGGACCTTGGAGGTCTTTCAATCCAATCCCCTGCTCAGGCAGGAAACCCTATAACATTCCAGACAAATGACTATCCAATCTCTTCTTAAAAACCTCCAGTGATGGAGCATCTACAACTTCTGGAAGCAAGTTGTTCCACTGATTAATTGTTCTAACTGTCAGAAAATTTTTCCTTAGTTCTAGGCTGTTTCTCTCCTTGATTAATTTCCATCCACTGCTTCTTGTCAAACCTTCAGGTGGTTTGGAGAATTGGTAGACCCCCTGTTTTTGCGGCAGCCTTTCAAATATTGGAACACTCCAATCTATTGTGCCATTCGTCTAACATTGGTTGACAACAGGAAGGGAAGGGCTGTTTTCTAGATTAGACTTGCAGAAGTCTTGATTCACCAACCGGACTTATTTTTGCTCACAATTATTATATAACCACCCTTAATATTCTCTGAGGCTGCTAATAGGCACGTCTCTACTTGTCTATCAAAACGACATGCAAACACACATACAGAAGTAGATACAAGAATCTGTTCGGCTTAATTACAGTATGGAAGGTACTCATTATTAAAATATCTTTGCAAACCATTTCTGGATCATAGAATGTTGGTACAAGGAAGATGATCCCCCAAACCCCGAAGAAACTCCTGTTTTCAAGATCCACAGTGAATTTGTTTTCTGAGCTCCAAGGTGAAAAAATCCCGGTTTTGTTTGTGGGAATCATGTTGGATCTAGTTAATAAACAATCAATTCTCAGGGAGGTTTTAGGACATCAAGAAAAGTTATAGCAAGAACTGTTACATTTTTGTAGACATCTATGAAGGTTAGAAAAAGAGTTTGCACTTTGGGGAGATGTAATATATTTTTCACTTACTGAACTCCATTAGATGTGTATATATGTTTTTTTTTATTAAATACAATTAAAAACATTGGACATGGTATGACTTTTCTGGTTAAACATTTCTGTCAAGTTTTACCTCACGATAATACAGGATGTGTATATATGTTGAGGTACATAATTGTAGAATATCACACGTGTGTATATTTTTTACTCTTGTTGTTATTGGTATGTACCATGTACAGTATATCTGCTTTCCTTCAGCCAAGGTAGCATGAACAATTGAATTGGGCATTGCAAGTATATCAATAAGTTTGGCTACTACATTTTTTTTTCTCAGTGGGGTCCAATAAAGTAATTTGCTAACTGAATCTGCTTGGCTTCTATGCCTTGCCAATAAATCTTAAAGAACTCCAATCTTACTTTTCTCTGCTAAAAGACACTAGAAAACCCCCTGGAGAGCTTATACAACATGTTTGGCCTTTCCAGAGTGACTATTCCCTCAAAAGTTATGATCTCTAGTTCATTGCTACATTTTAACAGCTTTTTGCCATTTCTGTTTCATGGCAATTGCCTACAGTAGGTAAGATACTAAATGAAATGTCTACCACTCATCATGGGAATATGTCAGGCGCAAAAGAATAGTTCCACATATGAAGGTCCAATTAGATGATTTATTGCTTATGCTCAGGAATATTCTCCAACATCTGCTTGGAGAAATAAGGATGGGTGTTTAGTTCACTTGTGACTATGTAGGTATTCTAAACTGATCCCTCTCTTAACTTCACCTCCCAGTTCTGCCACTCCTTCTCCTACAGAACAGAATTCACTGCTAAAATCAAACACCATTTAGAATAGAATAGAATAGAATAGAATAGAATAGAATAGAATAGAATAGAATAGAATAACAGAGTTGGAAGGGAC
>JANHFK010006873.1:109342-120460 GCA_036250565.1 Sibynophis collaris
AAAGTCAATGGGGAAGCCAGATTCACTTAACAACCAGGTTACTAACTTATCAACTGCAGTGATTCACTTAACAACTGGCAAGAAGGTCATAAAATGGCGCAAAACTCACTTAACAAATGTCTCACTTAACAACAGAAATATTGGGTTCAATTGTGGTTGTAAGTCAAGGACTACCTGTAATTCATTATATACTAACAGTGCAACATTTAAAAAAAATCTGTAAAGTATTGCACGCATTACAGTGATTTTAAAAAAAATAGCTTGTACCTATGCAATAGTGTAACAGCAAATACACAACCCCATTGTAAAAGTGAATAAATCTGAGTCTTCTTTCTTTCTCTCCCCTCCCAAATGAACATGCCTAAACAAATTCTGGCAGAAGTGTAAAATGAGAATAATAAACAATAATAATGAACAACACTTTGCCAAACATTCCAGGGAGCTAGATTTGCACCTATTATAATGTTTTCAGGCAGGTATCTCTATCAATATCATAATGCCCATCATAGCATTCAGCCTCTTATTTCAGTTTTTCATACATGGCAGAAAAGTTGTCTGAGATCCTGAAAGGCCATAAAATGATAAATGTTCAAACACTTTCAATAGATTCATGGCTAAATGGACCTGCTTAATTTGATTAAATCTCTGTTAAATTAAGTCATTCACTTATGGCTTCACATAATTTTAGTTCTGGCCCCAAACAATTTTGCTAGCAATACAGAATCAACTACTGTATTGTTTCCCTTATTATTATGACTTTCCATATTATGTCCGTATCAATCCACTGCATAGCTCTTTGTCACTGAATTGTAAGGTCTAAGAATCAGGAAGTAATTAGATATTCCAGAGAAGCTAAAATGCCTAATCACAGCATTTTCTGATTCTGTCCTATCTAGTCACCAAAATGATAAAAGGTGTGTGTGTGTGTGTGTAAGAAATAATATTCAGAACCATCAAAGTTTCTCAACTGAAAAATACAATCTTTGGACAAGTTGATTCATCAAAGAGTAATATTTAGGATATAATGGACACCTCAAAGAAGGCATTTAAAAGAATTGGATTTTATATGCTGGAGGTATAAAGAATTTGAGGATTCATTGACCCATATGATATTATGTCATCATTGGTAACTTTTTGGGATAATATATAAATGTATATAAGTAAATTTATGGTAGAATCTTTAAATGTTGAATAAGTTAATAGTACTAGCAATAGCATTTAGACTTTCCAGCCCTCTCTAAGCCATTTACAAAGTCAGCATATTGCCCCCAGCAACCTGGGTTCTCACTTTACCTACCTTGGAAGGATGGAAGGCTGAGTCAACCTTGAGCTTGATAAGATTCGAAGTGCCAACTGCTGGCAGCCGGCAGTCAGCAGAAGTAGCCTACAGTACTGCATTTTAACCACTGCGCCACCTTGGCTCTAGTATAATATTAAACTATATACAGATTTGAATTTGACTTTCTACCAGGAATTATGGTTGTATAAAGAATGGGGGTAGCTAAAATATAATGAAATTGAGAAATAATGAAAATATGATGAAATTGTTTCAGATGTCAAAGAGTAGCTGTCAGAAATATGTGATCTTTTTGTTTTGGAAAATACAACATTTTCTCCTGCTATTTCCTTTCCATTTCCTTTCTCCCAAAGGAAATAGCAATATTTATTACTAGAATTTGTAGTATTTTACAATGATATTTTATATGATCATTATTATATTAGTGTATTAGTGTATTCATAAGTAAACCAGTAACTATTGGTAAATATAAAATAAACGGTAGATTTTTTTCATTTTCTTTTTCAGTTTGTATTATTAGTCTTTTGTTTAGTTTCTATATTTTTTTAAAAAATAACTATTTTGTGAATTATATATGCATAACATAAACAATGTGTACTAAGAGTCAAGGGATGTATGTGCCTATATGCATGAGATAATATCTATAAAGTATTTCTTTACTGTGTACTAATCAAAAGAGAACCCACACAAAACCTAAAAGTATTCAGAGTTTGTAGTACAACTGTTTTAATGGAGGAACACTGGCAGTAATCTCAGTGTTTGGGATTACCAGGTTTGCAAAGAAAATACAACTTGACAACGTATACTGGAACAGTACTTACATTTAATTACAAGTGAGCCAGATATGTTGACAAGGAGAAAAAATACATTAAAACCATTGTGTATGAATATTTATCACCAACGTTTTGACTCTTTAAGAATCCACAAATCAGCATCATCTGCAATCTGTCTATTTATCAGAACATGCTATTTAAAATGTATGACTGAAACTAAAATGAGGAGGCAAAGTAAACACCAAACAGAAGCAGAATGGATAGCAAGTTCATGGGAAGCCAGGAGTGGCAGTCCTTAAATGTAAGTACTACACCGAGTGTAGTGTTTGTTTTAAAATGTTGTTAAAGCCCTTGATTTCTAACTGAAACAGTAATGATTTATTCTATCCATTCAATGTTTAGGCATCTTGCTATAAAGGCATACATGTCAGATGCTTCCTCTATAACTTTGGCTGTTGGCTTGCCTGCACCATGACCAGCTTTGGTGTCAACATGAATTAGTAACGGATTGATTTGTTTGGGGCTTCGACCTACAATATGTTGCAGAGAGGCAATGAACTTCAAGGAATGAAGAGGCACCACTCGGTCATCATGATCAGCTGTAAGAAGTAGGATTGCAGGATATTGGACTCCATCACCTTCTGGTATTTTGATATTGTGAAGAGGAGAATATCTGCCGAAGAGATACATGCATTTGTACTTTATGAACACTTATTGGACTTCAATAGCCAGATAAATAGCAATAGCACTTAGACTTATGTACCGCTTCACAGTGCTTTATAGCCCTTTACAGCCCTCTATAAGCAGTTTACAGAGTCAGCATATTGCTCCCAACAATCTGGGTCCTCATTTTACTGACCTCAGAAGGATGGAAGGCTGAGTCAGTGTTGAGCCAGTGAAAATCGAACTGCTGGCAGTTGGCAGAATTAGCCTGCAATACTGCATTCTAACCACTATACTACCACAGTATGATCAACAAAGGTTAAAACTAGCAAATTCAGTGCTAGAGGTTATTAGAATATAGATCAAAAATAAGCCAACTGCTGACATCTTAATTGCTTGATATAATTCTCTAAGATTTTCTTTCTGTTATGGAATACCACATAGTTCTGATCACCAAATCTTAAAAAAATATTATGCAGTTGAAGAAAATGCAATCAAATCAAACTATCAATATACTATTGGAACATCCAGGAAAATATAGGGCTCTGAGTTCATAAGAGAAGTTTCTAAAATGGGAATATAGAAAACATATTTATGCAATAAATTAGCATCTGCCAACCTGGCAGCTTCCAGATATTTTAGAGGTGTTATTCCCAAATAAGGGCTGCAGTTTGGGAAGATTAGGACACAAAGTGGGGGAAGGCTGGTCTAGTACTTCATTAATTTCTGGAATACATCCGCATTTAATTTATACTGCTAAATCACATTAAAAAACCTTTATATTACTCAGCTTTTGTGCAACAAAATAGAAAAATAAACAGCATCTTTATTATTATTATTCAGCAGTCTAGTAGAGTATACTGTATGTAAACAGGGAGATATTCTTTACTTACTTCAGCAGCCAATCAAATTGTTCTTTATAATCCGAGCAGCCAAAATCTGTAGTCCACGCATGACCAATGGTGAATTTGTGAAACTTTAGCATGTCCATTACTCCAACCTGAGCAATCGCACAGGCAAATAGATCTGGACGCTGGTTGGCGCAGGCAGCTGAAAAAGTTAGAAAGATACTCAACTATTAGCATTGATGAATACCTACTGTAGAATAGTTTCAAATACAGTGAATAAGAGCTAGTGTTTGAAAACTTAAGGAGGTACCAAATGTTACTTCAACATCAAAGCAGAGGGAAGAACCAACCTAGAACTAAGAAGAAATTTCCTGAGAGAATAATTAATCAGTGGAACGATTTACCTCCAGAAGTGTTGGTGCGCCAACACTGGAGGTTCTTAGGAAGAGATTGGACAACCATTTGTCTGAAATGGTATAGGGTTTCCTGTTTGAGCAAGGGGTTGGACTAGAAGACCTCCAAGATCCCTTCCAATTCTGATAATTCTGTTAAGCAACAATTTTCTTTAACAACTAACAGCAGATGATACTGGAATACTTCCACCATGAGATTAAAACGTGTTATGTCTAATGTTTAATATAACTACAAAAACAAAGCTCTATGTTTTGAACACAGGTAGGCAGCTTGTACTCCCTAAGCCCTTTCTGATAAAATGTCTATTATTTTCTCCCTCTTTCCAGACCTAGGCAAGACCAACTAGCCTCTCAAAGTTTGAAAAATCACTCCATGCACTCAAAAAATAAAAATAAAAATTGGGCACTCCTCCCCAAATTCCACTTTATGCATTATGCAGCTACAATCCAATTTATACCATTATCCCACTTATTACAGATGTTTATTTTTCTAGAACACTGTAAGTGCAATTCCCAGACTCAAAAAAAAAAAAAAAGTCCACCTCTGGATCATTAATTACCAGGTACACAAGAAGGGCAACATGCAGCAAAAATAGTAACTGACAATTAAAAATGAACAGAAGTGAATGTTTACTAATCACTTAAGTTGGATACAAATATGAATTGTATTTTCCCAGTAGAATATTTTTCAGCTTGGTGTCCTCTAGATGTCCTGGGCTATAGAACTCATTATCCTTAGGCAGCCTTTGCCTGGAAAGATTAAGATTTTATAGTTTATAAAATTGGAGAAAGCCAAGTTTGAAAAACATCTTTTTATGTACTGAATTCTTTGTGTAGATAGTCCTAGCCAACACATTATGCATATAGCTTATATACAGACAGATGTGCTAATGGGCACTTTGGATAATGTCTAGATGTGAAGCAAATTTTGTGAGTCTGTTAACAAGTACATTGGTGAATTTTTTTAAAAATTGACTTTTAAGACCTGTCCTTTGCATATCCTCAAGTTCCTTTTGCATTCCATCCAAGGTAATTAAATAACAGAAATATACAGCCTCTGATCTTACCAACTAAGAGGCCTCCATTTGAACCTCCATTAATAGTCAGCTTTTTGGGAGATGTATATCCCTCTTGGGCAAGATACTCAGCGGCAGACTGGAAGTCATCAAAGCAGTTTTGTTTATTGGCCAAAATTCCACCTAAGAACAGAGAAACATCAATTAACTCCTTCAGAACTCATACAGATGTTGGATCCCAGTATAATGCAGGGAGGTACAAAAAGCACATTTTGGGATGACTTTTCAACTCCATGAGTATTTTAAATAATTTATGCAGTTGGGAATACAAAAGACAATAGAGATCTCTTTCAACAAAAGAATCAGAAGATAGTTCTGCCAATAACTTTAATGCTTTCAAAAGCTTTGAATAATGCATAAATATGCTGAAGACTGGAAAGTACAAAATAAAACTCCACTACTATTTTAGGTAATGTTCCTAATAACGCATCCCATCTAAAAGCCTTACATGGAGCAATATGACTATGAGTAGCCCTGAAAAAAAGTTATCTAGATTTTTAATGGAAACTATAATCTTCCTTTTTTTCATAGCATTTTAAAATGCATAACTGTATGAAAAACAGATGAATGAACTTTTTTAAAACAAGCAGGAAACTTGGTATCAAACACATGGATCTTCATTATGAGATCAGGTATTTTTATTTTATTTATTTGTATCCTGCCTTTATTATTTTTACAAATAACTCAAAGGGACAAACATATCTAACACATCTTCTCCTTTCTATTTTCCCCACAACCTGTGAGTTTGGTTGGGCTGAGTGAATGGCTCCTAAATCACCCAGGTGGCTTTCATAGCTAAGGTGGGACTTGAATTCAGGGTCTCCCGCTCTGTAGCCTGGTGCCTTAGCAATCAACTCAAAAGAACTAAAATGAACAAAATATAATGCAATCAAATACTAATTAATTCAGCTGCCCAGCAAAGAGGCCAATGTGACTTGTCTCTTAAGCCTAACCTTACAAATAGTGGCTCACATTCATTTATATCTGTGATACTGTGATGAGCCGTGGTGGCACAGTGGTTAGAATGCAGTATTGCTGGCTAATTCTGCTGATTGCCAGGAGTTCGATTCTCAAGGTTGACTCAGTCTTCCATCCTTCCAAATTCAGTAAAATGAGAACCCAGATTATTGGGGGTAATATACTGACTCTGTAAACCATTTAGAGAAGGCTGTGAAGTACTGTGAAGCGGTATATAAGTCTATGTGCTATTGCTACTGTGTTTCTGCTCACTTGCAGAGACTCCTGAATGACAATTATCACTCTACCTCCCATTTTGGGGTTGTGACTGCTGTGACACTTCAAACCCAGATGGGTACATTTCCAAGAGAGAACCTCTATTATTTTTCCATTCAGATCAAAATGACACGCACTAGGTTTGCTCTATCAACCAAGATTAAATCAGGGATGAGGATAGATTTATTACTGGTGCACTGATTGAATATATAGTGGACGGAAGGATCAGATCCTTTTTGTGGATGAAATCCATTCTATTTGCACAAGACTATTTGGGTTCAAGTTCTTGGGCATAACGTTTTTAGTTAAGTTGTTTAAAGTTCCTTTTTAAGGTGCTACCATTTTTGGCTTGCACAAAACTTACTGATCATATAAAATCTGAGTGACCATAGAAAAAGGTGACCCTTTTCAATTTCTTTAACCATTTCCTTTATAGCATTTCAAAACCTTGGTGAATGCAAAAAAATAACTCTAGAAGTACCCAATTACTCTCTTGCCATCATATAGTAATATATGAAACATTCAAAATTAAATGCAAACAAGGTTGAAAGGAACATATAATATATATAGCTTTGAAAAAGCTATAGCAGAGAGAGGAGCCTAGATTATCTTGAGTGAACTCAAAAAAATGAAAAAACAGGATTAGACCTGGCTAATGTTTGAAAAGAAGTTAATCTAGAAATCCCAAAGTTGTACCTAGACTGGAAGGTCTAAGAAAATATCTTGGGAAAGGACAATTGCCAAACACATCTATACTAATGCCAAAAAATGCTCAACATAAATAAATAATAAATAAATAATTTTCTTTTTATCCCGCCCTTCTCCCTGTTGGGACATGGTCACATCCATAGCCTTTGGTTCTGAATATACCATGGAAAACTAAAGCGAGTAGAAGAGAAATCCTGTCCTCCTTCAGTAGTGCAACTTTCTCTCTCTACTTACCTACCTAATTACTTACTTACTTATTGCATTTGTATAGCCACCCATCTTATACCAAATGTCGGACATCCCTCAATTAAGAATTAAAACAATGTAAAAATTATATAAAAACCATAAAACAAAAACAAACATCACATATCTTTCCATTCAATCTAAGACCCACTGCACTAAAATATACAAACAGATCTCTAGTTGCTACTAATATGCAGTCTGCAATGCCTATTATTCCAGGAAATGTGGAAATGAAGACCATTCAGGACTATGTGATCATTATTAAAATACACACCAAAGCTCTTTAGCTGATATCCAGTTATTGCCAAATACTTCACCTGGGGTATTAAAATGCTGCCATGAATGCTTTATATTTCCTGAAACCATTGTGCCCCTTTTCTGAATTATTGGTAAACTCTTTAAATTAGGGAAACAGTGAATACTAAAAGTCATAAAATGCTAACATGAAAAGTAAGAGGGAAACATGGATATTTTTCAGGCATTCTTTGAAAGAGCTTTTGAAAAATATGCAATTGAGAATAACATTTTTTGAAAGAATTAAGAATTGCGAGAGATTTTAATAAATTTGTGACTGTGATGTTTTATGATGTTCAGGGTTTGGAACTATATCCAGAGCATAAAAATGAGTAATGAATAGTAAGGCAAATAAATCAAAATCAGCTTTCCACTGACCAATATTGTTTTTGCAATATGAAATCTTACCTTTGTGCCAGGTCTCGCCATACTCGCCACCTCCCCTGATATTAGCCACAGCTAGAATACCGCCTAGGTGTCTTATAAAAATAAGCCTTGATACACTGCAAAATAATAAAAGCAGCCTCAATTAATAGCTAAATATGTGTAAGTTATGGCCTTTGGAATCAGCTGGAGCTAAAATATAGCAGTAGCAAAAGCATGGATTTTCCTGATGAGTTATCACAAAAGAGAAAATATTTTACTGATACCATACATATTGTAGTGAAAATCTTTCCATGGTTCATTCAGCAAACCTAACTCACTGACCAAAAATATATTTCAATTCTGCCTTTCATAGCACTGACGTAAAGCCAATGAAAGAAATAAAGTCAAACCTAACTCACTAACTCAAGTCCACGGTAGTTTATTCAAATTTTTCTAACTTTATATTTCATTTATGAAAATACAGATAGTCCTTGACTTCTAATCACAATTGCAACCAGAACTATCATCACTAAGCAAGGTGATCGTTAGGTTGTGCCTGACATAGAGCTGAGATGGTGCAGTGGTTAGAGTGCAGTACTGCAAGCATTTTTAATAAATCTCACCAGCCTCAAGGTTGACTCAGCCTTCCATCCTTTCGAGGTGGGTAAAATCAGGACCCCTTAGAGAGGGCTGTAGAAAGCTCTATGAAGTGATATAAGTCTAAGTGCTATTGCTATTGCTGTTTTTTGCCAGGGTTTTAAACAAATCATGTAGTCACTAAGCAGATGTGGCTTCCTTCACTGACTTTGCTTATTGGAAGCTTACTAAGAAGGTCACAGGTGATGATCATGGGATGCTGCAACCATTGGGATGCTGCAACCATTGTAAACAATGTCAGCAGCTGAATTAATGTCATGTGACAGCAGGGACGCTTCAACAGTCATGAGAAGAACTAAATAACTTTTTTCAGCACTGTTATAATGGTTGTTAAATGATTGTAAGTCAAGGACTACCCTGTAATTCATTTATGCAACTTTACTCTTGAAGTTTAGATGTTAGAAAAGAGAAGTATCTTGATATGTTCAACTTAGGAGAAAGCATCTATATATCTACCTATCTACTTATCTACCTGCTTATCCTGAGTTAATTCAACTGTATTAAAGGTCACTTCAGTACTACATAATTCATATCTTTGCAACAATGCTAGACAGGGAGAACCCATAATAGTTGTTGTTAGTTGTGAAGTCGTGTCCGACCCATTGCGACCCCATGGACAACGTTCCTCCAAGCCTTCCTATCCTCTTCCATCCTCTGGAGTCCATTTAAGCTCACGCCTACTGCTTCAGTGACTCCATTCAGCCACTTCATTCTCTGTCGTTATCCTTCATCTTTTGCCTTCAACCTTTCCCAGCATTAGGCTCTTTTCCAGTGAGTCCTTCCTTCTCAGTAGGTGGCCAAAGTATTTGAATTTCATCTTCAGGATCTGGCCTTCTAATAATACTTCCCATAATATTTCTCCTGCAATATTTACTATAATTTAGTAGTCCTAAGGAATATTTAGACATTATGACTTGGATCTATCTATATTTAGATATCCCAGCCTAGCAATCTGAATTCCATTTTTATATCTGTATAACCATTTTGAAGGCACATTTCCTGAGCACATGTGGACAAAAGCTGCCTAGGACAGCTTTATTTTACAGCTTGGAATGCCACAAATGAAAGTTTAATTTTTTTTAAAAAGAATCCCTGTTAGATAATAAAAATAAATTAGACATATCAAGCATAAAAGGAATGCCGCTTTTAGAAAACGTGCAAAAAAGCATCTTTTAAGTAAAAGTTAATGCCTCTCTATGTGAGAATTAATTAATCAGATTTTTTTTAAAAATCCTTCTCTTCTCCTTACCTTTTTGTCAACCTGGGCGTTTATATTAGCTGGTTTTGACAGTAGCATGTTTTATTGGTTTTATCTTTGAATGGAATCTATTAATGATTTTGGGAGCAATTTTAAGTGAATTGAATTGCGGGGTGGGGGTTGGGACGTGAACTGTGGATGATCTGCCACTTCCAAAGCTTTGCTGACTTGGCACAAGTGATTATTTATTTTTAGATTATTCTCCATTTCAAAGAAAGGACTGTGTTTGCATGTTTATAATTTGAAGCATTTTAATGGGGTCTTGGGATATCTGCATAAATACCCCTGCAGCAAATCCGTTACCTCTGAATGTGGAGGGAAATCTCACACCCTCTTAATGTTAGCGCATAAAGCAAGAGAACTGCAACTAATTACAAAGATGTCAGAGTCATTAATCAAGCCTAAATACTATTAACCATGTTACAATTAGTGATCACAAAAGGAAAAAGGATAGGAAAAAAGCCTGCTGTCAAATGCTATTGAAAATTAATGGAGTCTAATGTTGAGAGAGTAAAAACAATATACTAGAAAAATACAAATCATCCTGGAAAATATTCTATATTTTCCCCAAATAATATTATCTACATACCACTTTATACAGAAAGCTAGCTGCCATTAAGATATGGTTTATATGTCAAATTAGGATATAGTACATACTGTATCTACTTCTAGCATTCCTACCTTAGACGTTTTATATATGTGATCTATTTTGCTTGACTATTCTTTTATTCTAATTAGTTCTCTGTTCAAAGCAATGATTCTCTACAGAGCCAATATTTCTCTTATGCATGCCTCAAGTAGAACAGAGTGCTCAGAGAACGAAACTTTAAACATCAGGATATGTATACTGATATGGCATATTCTATATGCTTTATATAATACATAACAAACTGACACAAAAAATACATCTTCCTGCTGAGCTCAGAGTTTGAAGGTTTGAAAGATCTGGAGCCTGACGATTATAAAAGTGTTTTGAAGTCTACCTAGAACAAAAAACTTGTTCCTTGCTTCTGGGTGTATGACTCATTTATTTAGTATTTACTGTCAGGCTGTATCTATATATTTCTGGTTGAGTGATTAGTACTGTATAAGAGACATGGAACAACAAGAAAAAAATGAGGACAGACATCATGTAGAAAGAAAACACGTGGAATGCTGGTGGAGTATAAGTATTTTCCAGGTCATCTGTTCTGGAATTGTGTACATGGGGAACTTCCTTCTTCCTTCCTTCCTTCCTTCCTTCCTTCCTTCCTTCCTTCCTTCCTTCCTTCCTTCCTTCCTTCCTTCCT
>JANHFK010006873.1:124890-136537 GCA_036250565.1 Sibynophis collaris
ACACATGAAAGAGCAAGGACAATTGTCAAAAAAGTTCAAACAGAAATCCAGCAGCGAAGGTAAAGGATTAGTGAGCTCTTATTATTATTATTATTATTCTCCTTACTTGACCAAGCTGAAGAAATAGTTTTATTCACCCTGAAAAAATATTAAATGTAAAAAAAAGTTTGATATAAAACAGATCAAACAATTTTGAAGTCATTTAATTCTACTTATATATGATAGAAAGTTGAAAGACTATTTCATATAAAATAAAGCTGTATTCTCTATCATTTAAGGTGAAGAAAATTCTTTAATTAAGGTAGTTATGCTACCTTAATGCTCCTAACAATTAGCGCTCCTAACAATTATTGAAATGACAGTCAATAGAGAAACTAAAGTTAGAGAGAAGAAATAAAACTAACATAAGAGTCTTTGCAATATTAAAAAAAATTGACATAATTGGAACTGGAGCCTGTGGTCCCAATTATTTTCTTCTTCTACTTCAATGTTTGCTCTATCTCAATGTTTTCTCATATTTGTCATCCTAGTAACAAATGGTATTGCAGAATAAGTCTCCTTTGCCACTGATTATCAACAACTAGTGATATTTTCCAACACTTTCATAAATATACAAGTAATAATTATCTCAGGACAGTTCACTTCTAATATTTCTACCAAAAAATGGATTCTGAACGTATTTAAAAGCATCAGTACGCTTGTATTCTTTCATTCAGATAAAGAGGGATTTGATTTTTCTTTTTTCTCTCACCCATCCTCCCCTTTCTCTCATGAAATAAAGTTTCTCTGGAAGATCTGTCGATCCAGGTGAGTTCTACCTGTTTTCTGGCCTTTAGGAAAAGCTTTAAAACTTGGCTGTGCCAGTTACATGTAGCCCTGAAGGAAAAACTATTGGCTGGAGATGTTTGGGTAGTAACATAGAAGGTACCACCCAGTGGTGAAATCCAATTTTTTTTTTACTACCGGTTCTGTGGGCGTGGCTTGGTGGGCGTGGTGTGGCTTGATGGGTGTTGCTTGGTGGGTGTGGCAGAGGAAGGATACTGTAAAATCTCCATTTCCACCCCACTCCAGGGAAAGGATACTGCAAAATCTCGATTCCCACCCCACTCTGGGGCCAGCCAAAGGTGGTATTTGCCGGTTCTCCGAACTGCTCAAAATTTCCGCTGCCAGTTCTCCAGAACCTGTCAAGAGCCTGCTGGATTTCACCCCTGGTACCACCAATGCTCAGCTCTAAACTCACAATTTTTTTAGTTTGCTTTAATCTTTTACAATTTCAATCTGTTTTTATATTTATAACTGTTTTTTATAACTGTATGTGCTATTACACTGTAAGCTGCTCAGAGTTGCTTCGAACTGCCCGTTGGGCGGTATATAAATTTAATAAATAAAAAAAAACAATCTATTGCAACTTTGGTATGTGCACACAAGGTGGGTATAAGAGAAAGAGTGTATTGAATTCACACCCATAAAATGATTCCACTGATTCATACCTTCTATTTAGAAGTTGCAACATACCAAAATAAAATAAAATTCAATTGAAATGCATGTTCAGGTTCCTAAAATGAACTTCTGATATATTTGTAACCCTTGGGTCACAATTGGTCCATCTTTAATTTCAAAACTATATGTGAAATCAGGTCAGACCTTGGATCAGAGCTGAAGGTTGAGTAAGAGTAAAGAATCTCAGGGGGGAAAAAGGGAGCCATTAATTAACTTATAATTAATTTTAAAAATTAAATCTTAAAATAATTTTAAATAATTAATTAATTTAGGCCCTAGGCCACATACATTTTTTTTGTATTCAGCACAAGGCTTCCATAACAATGCTGAACTGAGTTTCAGATTAGTGGTTAGATTTGTCATGCAATTTTAGAAACTTTCTGATATGCACATGGAAGCAATTAAGCTTTCCGTAAATTTCTTTAAACCTGTCTTTCCTACTTTCAAAAACTAATGCATGTTTGGTTGCTCTTCCCTGAGAAGTGGTTTCTTGTCAGTCTAATTTAGCAGGTTTTAAAGTAACTGCTGCCAATGGAACAATGGAACACTGTTTAAGTCAATGGAGACCATCCATGACTGGTGATCGTTCATTCTAGCAATAGAAAAATGTTAATGTTGAGAATATTAAAGATGGGTTATTTCTTTATGAATTTAAAGAACAATGAGTTTGAGAAATGTGATTTGTTCTGAATATCTATGCCTTCTCCGTCCCAAAGATCCCACCAGTTTCATCTAGATGGGTTCACATTTGCAGCAGTAGCAACCTAGTGCCTTAGGAATGCAAATAGCTCCTGTTTTTCTGGCTCCCAAATCACACTCTTACTGTACAAAATTCAGTGATGTGGTGGCTGAAAATGTGCCTTAAGCATTATAATTTCCTGCTTAAGAACCTTCCACTCAATCCCAGTCCGTGTGGAAATAGTATCTCCCAACTCAGGCCATGAAAAAAGCATCATTTGTGCCACTTTAGTAGTGACTGTATCATTTCAAGATTGCTTCTTTCAGCTGTGGCAGGTACAGCCTCATCTCTCTGATCAATGCTTTTTATCCTCTACGGCCATTTTAGTTTGTCTTGAGAGAATGACATGATATCAGCTACATCAACATCACTGGAGAAAGCAATAGAAGAAGATTGCTAAATACAGTGATCCTCATCTATCATTCTCTGTAGCTAAACCAAGATTACGACAAAAACATTTTGAGTCACTTTAGCGCTTAAGGCACCAAGCTAGCAAGCAGAAGACCTTGAATTCAAGTCCTGACTTAGGCAAGATAGCCAGCTGACTCACTCTCTCTCTCTCTCAGCTCAACCTACCTCACAGGGTTATTGCTGAAAAATAGGAGGGGGAAGGTGTGTAGGATGTTTTTTTTACAAAAAGATTTGTAAAAATAATGAAGATGTTATCTAAATAAATGATTTTTAGAGACGTCCTGTCTATTCTGTTGTTTAATACTACTAAGACAGCTGGAAAAAAAGTAGATCAAACTGTATAAACTATAAATTCTTTTCCAATGTTCTATTTCAGAGAACTGAGAATGGACTTCATTGTTCCCTTGAGTCAAAATGACCTCAGTGACTTACAGAAAATTTTAAAGTAAATATTATTCAATGTAATGCAGTTCTTTAAAGATTAGCAAACTTTCTTTTTAAATTGCCACTGAATATCTTTTCAGTGCCTTGTTACCTTTTCCATTTTCTATATTATAAACAATGTGGGTGCAGTCAAATCAATGGTTTATGGATTAGAACATCTACTATCATTCAAAGCTCTCTGTTAATAAAAGCATCTGAATTCGCATTTGGAAAGAAGCCTTGAACTTTAGTGTTCGTATCTATTGGCATCATTGAAACTTTCCACTGGGAATATTTTTTTTTTCTAGGTGAGTATTTGTTAGAAAACTCTATTTGAACTATGGCTGACATTTTGCACATATGAGAGGTATCTAAAATTAATATGATATTAATCTCATTTTGTCAGGTACAACTATAAACAAATAACGCTTGTCTTGTTGCAATGAGGAAAACTGTGCAAGAATAAGGCATTTACTCTGTATTTCATACAAATGTTCCATTAGGATTTGTTCTAAGATATCGTTAGCAGCCACCTTTGAATTACACAATAAACTAAGAGGAATCTTTTTCAGTTCTGAAGAACACATTCCCTAACTGGCAAACTTCCAGGAAGAAGGAGTTTCAGACTGGAGGCTTAACTAATTATACCTACCAAGCGTTTAA
Organism: Sibynophis collaris; assembly: GCA_036250565.1. NCBI lineage: Eukaryota > Metazoa > Chordata > Lepidosauria > Squamata > Sibynophiidae > Sibynophis > Sibynophis collaris. The sequence goes on from JANHFK010006873.1 coordinate 128,627, forward strand.
CTTCTTGCCTGCATAATGGGATGAGAAAGGGACATGAGGTTTGATGTATCTCATTTAGATTATGCTGGGACATGGTGATATTTAATTTCACAGCCAACTGAAGAAGTTTATTTCTGTATAATCTAAAAATATAGTAAGTAAATGGAATAAAAGTGATTTTGAAGATATATGAATCCTTAATATGAGAAATTAAAATTACAGCAGAACTCACCAGTCGAGCTATAGTTAAAGCACTAAAACAAAAGGAAGGAAGGAAGGAATGAGAAAGTAATTTAAGAAACATTGGGTTGCCTCAACTCTTATCTCCCATACAATGCTTATTTGCTGTCCTCAGACCAACAATACAGGGAAATAAGACAGTTTTATTATTAAATTTATTTAATATTATTTAAATTTTGCTATCCAAACATAAGGCATAAAACTTCTTAAAAAGGCCAATTGTATTTACCAAGGCTAAATAAAGGATGAAAATGAGATTGAATTGCAGCTATTAAGAAATAAGTAATAGAAGAACTGAGCTGAACCTAATTCAATTCTTTCTATAAAAAAATTCTTCTAAATAGCCATAGGGACATCTTTCAGAAAATATTGACTGCTTCAGAGAGATAGCCTAGACCCGTAATGGCGAACCTATGGCACATGTGCTACAGGTGGCATGCGGAGCCATATCTGTGGGCATGCGAGCATGCTCTAGCTTGGCTCCAGCGTGCATGCGCATGTCGGCTAGCTGATTTTTGGGCCTTCCAGGCCGATCGGAAATCAGCAAAGAGGCTGTTTCCAGCCTCCAGGAGGATGGGGAAGGCCGTTTTCGCCTTCCCTAGGCTACTAGAAAGCTTCTGGAGCCTAGAGAGGGAGAAAAACGGGCCTACTGGGCCCACCGTGCCATCGTGTGCCAAAAGCTATGGGTGGGGTACAGTGGGGCATTGAATTATGGGTGTGGGCACACCACGCGCACGATTCCCCCGCACTGCCCCACTTTTGGCACGTGACAGCAAAAAGGTTAGCTGTCACTGGCCTAGACTCTCAGAAAATATCTGAATCAGGTGTGCTACATGAGACAGGTAACATTCTCTTCACTGAATAATCATGGATGAATGAGATAATTTATCAGAATCACCAAGGGAGAAAGCAGCAATAATGGGATTAAAGAAAATGTTTTGAAAAAGCAGCTGGCAGGATAAACAGTGGCATTCTCAAAAGAAAGCCATGTCAGTGCAATTATAATATTCTTCAGGATAAAGACACAAAAGCTCTCAGTCTCACCAGAATTGGAGAAGATATTCAGCATACCACAGAGACATGGCAAATTGGTGTTTGTCTATGCTTGTAAATGTTACAAAGTTTGCAGTCTCAGCAACTGTTATGATGCTCTAAGATAAACCAGAGCATTTGGCTTGTGTTTTAAAGAAGTAAGCTAAACAATGTTTGCTTATTTTTAAGAATTTCTTTTTCTCAAAAAATGAGCAAGAAGAAGGAACCCTTTGAATAACATTGAGGGAGATAATCTTTAGTGAATGACAAAGCCAGTAATATTAAGTGTCATCACCAGAAGCTCACTGAACTACACTTGAGAAAATATGAGAAACAATTATCTTGATTAGTCTCTCTTTAAACAATATCATCTGAATCACCTGCTTGTTTCAGGTGATTAATACACCTGATTACTCAGGAAGTAATACACTTTAGTAGAATCTTAAAAAACGCTTTTGGTGTATTTGCTGCTCACAATGAATAACAATAACAAGATCAATAATAGCAGGGGAAGAGGTTTTAAAATGATTTATCCTGTAAGACTGCCAATTATGTTCATCTCTGAGTCATTCTAACTTTAGTTTACCAGCAGTTCTGCTAATATTTAATCATGGCTTTGAGTTTTCTTTCACTTCTGAAATGTACAGACATTCTGCTCTATTACAAATATGATAAGAAAGAAGTAAGAAATGACAATCTAAACCAAACATGTGAAAATCAACAAGAGAATGTTGAAACCAAATATATTGGAATACTATAAATATGGTTTTTCTGCTTGAATATTTTTGACATCCTAACTTGTTTCCACTCACATTATTTTTATAGATTTTTATGACACAACATGTGCACATGTGTATGTGTTTGTATGTATATGTAGTATATGTGTATATACACACACAAACACATGTTACAAGTTTGAACTTTATTAAAACACAAGAACAAATCTATTGCTTTTGATACCAAAAATAGTGACAAAACTTGTCATTGCTTGGCCTGTAATTATATGACCACCTCTCCTTGTTGTCAGTACCACTGGCCAGTTGTACACCTGAAAGTAGGATCTGACAATTATAGGACATGACCAATAGCAAATGCCAGCTACTAATTATATCTTCAGATTTTCATCTTGGCAAAAGAAGGCCGCAAAATTTATAGGAATTGTTACTAAGGGTTAGGGCTAATCTATTTTTTTAAACAAATTCCCTTTTAGAATTGTAGTTTTTATGTTGTTGAATTGAGCAAGATACCAATGTGGAATGATTCGAATTAGTATAATTTTTGTTAACCTTTATACAAGAACAAAAACATATTCTAAGGACAATTTCTTTACTTACCTGCACAATTTGATAAGCTGAAGGATCAAATCCCTTTACACTAATTTCTCGAAAAACTCTTGGCTCTAATTCTTCTTTGGTCAGATCACAATGGTAAATAATACCTAAACGTATAATTCAAAGATGTTAATTGATTAATATGTTTTTAGTGACAAAAGCACACAAGTAAATATCTTTTATCCCAAAGAAACAGACTTAAAAAAAAACCCTCTTAACAAAAACTGCATACCCCCGAACCCTGTTCAATTGTGCTTAGTAAGTTAAATGTGTAGAAAGCTTAGAAAATACAAAATAACAAAGTAATAATTGATCAAGAATTTTAGTCAATCTAAAACCTCTTCACCATGATGAATTTTCAATCCTGCTATATTTAATATTTTAGAAATAGTACACCATCTTATTTTTTTCCCATTAAAATGAGACATAGACAATATTTGTAGCCACTTTTCCTTTAATAACAACTAGAATCACAGGGGGATTTCACATCTATGATTTTATTTATATACAATGTTTCATATGGAATGTCCTGCACAAAAATGGACCCAAACATTTCAAATGAAATTACATGCGTTGACATGTTCACGATTAATGTATACTACTTCCACTTACAGATGACCTCTTTTTGCACTGTAGAAATATCTTTTCTTACTTCCCTTAAAGACATAATGAGAAAAAATCCCTATTTCCAGGTAATTCTCTTTTAGACCAGTCTAGAGCTTCCCTCTCATTATTTATATCTGAATGTTCCCTTAGTCCATCCAAATGATGGAGCTAATCTCCAATTTCTTTTGGACAGAACAAATACAAAAAATAAATTATCATCATTGCACCGCTATTACTGCATTTAAATTGAACAATTCAAACTGGAGGAAGCATTTGTACCTGGAGGGGTGATGAGAAGGGATACAATGAATTTTAGAATGGACCTGCCCCCATCATAAACTTATGTTTCTTAAAGAAATCCTATTGATTCAATGAAGTTAGATGGCACAATATTTTTGTCTTTTTACGGTAAGGAAAGTTTGTTAATGATATTCCACATTATAAGCAAAACAGTTCCAATAGTATGTTTCCAAACAAAAATATTACATAAATAATGTAGGTACAAATTAGGCAGTATAAAACATGCCAGTAATGGATTTCTTTTTTAAAAAACACTAGTTATCAGTAAGAGGAAGCAAAGCAAACTGAAATAAGATGACCATTGAACAAATAAGAAAAGCAAGATGTGGTATTGTTTATCCAAGGTCTTATTGATCAATTGGAAAGTCAGTGAAAGACAAGATGATGGAGATAAAATACAGACGTAAATATCTATAGAAGTTTACGTTTGTGTTGCAGTATAAAGTTCAGCTGCCTCCTGAAAAAGCACTTTTGGGACAACCATGACTTGGATGACTAAGAATCTTTACAGACTTTTAGCTATACAATTTGATGAACACCCTTGGAATGGTGTGGGAATAGTTATGGATTTCCAATGGGGACATCTACAGGACTACAGGAACCAAGAACACTACTCAGTGACCCTGAGGACACAGATAAACCTCCAAGTGCTTCAACAACCCTCTAAAGGGATGCAAATGACCAGCTGTCTGCAAAGAATATAAATCCTTCCATTCCACACTATCCTGTCAGAACTGAAGAAACTTCTTGGATGAGAAGCGAAAAATCTTCAAAGAAAAAAACAAGAAAGTCCAGTTGCCTCCCGATTGCCTACTTTAAATATGCATTACCCATATCATCTTCAAATAGGTGTTTAATTTACGGTAATGTCAATGTGGAAAAAATGAGCTCGTAGTCTGAACTAAATGGAGGTATAACAGCACTAATATTTATACATTTTAATACATTTTTCTTTTTTTAAAACTACCGAATGACATGAGTGTTTCAGGAATTAAATGCCAGATTTTTGTTCTCTGTTGCTCCTGTCATATTTAGATGAATGATTCTTTAAGACACATAAGGTACATTTTCTTTAATTTTGCATTAAAAATAACAACAACAAAAATATTTATTTTCATTAATGTAAAATATCACTACATATGTAGCTGACTACAGCAGAAAATGTCCTCACTTTCTTAGGATATGGGAACGGTAGAATTCCCTTATGGTGAATTATGTCTACAGAGTTGGAACAAACCCAACTTCCTTTCTTCTGTGTATAAATTTTTGGATGTAATTTTTTTCTAACCACCTTTTTTCTTTCTGTTGTAGTTAGTTATACCCTGGAATATGATTGATAGGAGACAGAATGGCCATCTTGCTATGGCCAACTTACCGCTTCCAACTTGCTAGGTCCAACTTGCCATGGCCATCTTGTCGCAAGACAACTTGCCACGGGACAATTCAACAATTCAATTTAATTATTTAAAATAATTTTTAAAATATTTTAATTTTTGTTATTCACATTTCATTTTATCCCTCCTTTTTCATCCTTTTAAAAAAATGATTCTATTCCACCATTTCTTCAACAAAAATAACTTGTAGAACAACAAGTGTAACTCTTGTCCTGCATCGAGTTGTCCCATGGTGAATTGCCTGTGGCAAGTTGGCATGGCGAGTTGTCCTAGATCTGTAGGCTAAACCTCTCTAGAATTGGAAAAACGTTGATTATCTTGCCCTCTTAACTTAGCTTCTTCCCCTTTGCTGCTATGAGCTTGAAAAAGCAAAATAGGAAAACTTGATAAATATGTTTTATGGGTTGCCCTGTTTTGAAATTTTATTTCAGACTTGCATTTGGACACCTACCTAGCTGAGGACAGAAGGGAGAGTACAAAATTTTAAAAGACAGTCACATGCTATGTTCCTATAGTACAATAAAAACAATCTACCTTCTAGGTCAGAAAGAAGAAACAGAATTATTCTAACAGCATTTCCTTTCAGTTATTATTGAAATGCTGACATAAATTATACAGTTATATTATAGTTTATGCAGTCCAAACAAAAGCAATTTTAATTCCGATTCAGCAATGTAGATATATGTAAATTTCCCCTCTGATAATCACTGCGACTTAATAAGGCTTCAGATTGTTTAGCTTAATTGCCACAATTAGCAAAAATTGGTATGTTGTTTTTCAGGATATAATAAAGTCAGACTAAAGAACAGCATGAAGCTTTCCAGGGCTCAGGGAAGCTTCTTTATTTTCTTTCAATACAAAGCTAATTCAGTATAAAATAATTGGACCAAGATAAAGCATATTCATAAAGTATATATACTGTATATAGCACTTCAGATATTTTTTCCGCAAGAAGAAATACATTACTCTTTTTTCTCATAATTTATAAAATAGTAGCTTCTGTAAAGTTTGTTCTTTTAGACATTATTACAGAAAACAAAAAGATCCCCTCCAATCAATAATGTTACATGATGGAAGCCATAAAATGCAGTTTTAAAAAGAGCCTTTGACATTTTTGGAGAATCTAAGTCTACAACAGTGTGAACAGATTTTTTACTACCGGTTCTGTGGGTGTGGCTTGGTGGGCGTGGCAAGGGAAGGATACTGCAAAATCTCCATTCTTACCCCATTCCAGGGGAAGGATACTGCAACATCCCCATTCCCTCCCCACTCCTCGGGGAAGGATATTGCAAAATCTCCATTCCCACACCACTCTGGGGCCAGTCAGACGTAGTATTTGCTGGTTCTCCAAACCACTCAAAATTTCCGCTACCGGTTCTCCAGAACCTGTCAGAACCTGCTGGATTTCACCCCTGGTCTACATTTAAGCAAAGTAGTTTTTTAAATTATAGCTTCACATTGATCTTTAACCACGAGGGCAAATAGCAATATAAAAGAATTGGCAAGAAGGAATGAGGGTGACTGTGAATTATGAAAACAAGAACAATAACTAAACCAGGTATTCTAAGAGGGGAACCACGTTTGTTTATAGTAGCTAAAAATCAGGAGGAGGCTAGTAATACTTTTTCTAACAGCTGCATAGAGTTCCTAGACCTAGACTAAGGTAGGATTTAAATTGGGAGGGGAAAAAAAGATTAGTTTTGTGGCTTTTGATGAATATGAATATTTCTATGAATATGAGGAAATGTTTTGCAGCTAACAAAAGCTTAGGTCTTAATAAAAGTGTTTATCAGAAAAGGTGCTACCAGCTTCTTTCTGATTTTAACCGTACTTGTAGGAGAATCCATTCTTATTGAGGATGTGTTTCTCTATACAATGGAGGTCATAACTTCAAGTTCTCCCTTTGTTCCAGTCTGGGAAAACCAATCTGGTCTAATGATTAAGGCACCATGTTAGAAGGGAGAAGACTGTGAGTTTAAGTCCCATTTAGCCATGAAAGCCAGCTGGATGATTTTCGGCTAGTCATTCTTTCTCAGCTCAGTCAATCTTAGACCAGGCTCAAATTAACATGCTTTGGACACAAAGACCCAGTGCTCTGGAAAAGACTAATGCTGGGAAAAGTAGAGAGAAAGAGAGGAAAAGGATGACCAGAAGTAAGGCGAATAAACTCTGTTATAGAGGTAATGAATGCACCATTGGAAGAAATGGAAAAACAGGTTAGGCACAGAGAATATCTGTGGCATTGCTAGGAGTTGAAAACGACTTGATGGCACATAATCAAGCACTCAATGAAGTTAATAATCCTCCCTTTCTATCAAGAAAACCAGACTGTAAAAAGAAGGATCTCTCAAGTAAAATCCTTCATAAATATAACTCAGTTTTTTAAAATGCAGGAACAGAAGCATAAACCTTAATTCACAAACAGAAAACACTCTGTAATTACTTCCTTCTTCAAGCGCTGAAATGGAACAGTGCAACACTTTGCCGTAGGGAAGGACGGATATTCTACATTTAAAATATTACCAGCCCTATCATATTCAGCTAAATACAATTTTCTGCCATTCCTTTCTGTCATTTATGCAGACAAGAAGGAAGGTAGAACTGAAGGCTATCAATAGGAAACAAATTTATTGTCCAACTGCTAGACAAAAACAGGCAGGAATGTAATTTTCATGCTGTGAATTCATCATAACTTGTTCGACATAATAATTAATCTGCAAATTATAATGTAAAGGAATAAAGTGAACTAACCAATTCTGCTGTACTTGTAGTTATTGGTAACTACTGGGCTTTGAAAAGCCAATACATCGTTTTCGTAATGACAAAAAAGCTATGTCATAAAAGCTAGATTCATATTACCTTTCTGCTTATTATATAGTTAAGAACATGTGTGTATATATACACACAAACCATGTTCTTACATATCGTATATAGATATACTGTGTCTATCTATCCATCCATCATCTATCTATCTATCTATCTATCTATCTATCTATCTATCTATCTATCTATCTATCTATCTATCTATC
>JANHFK010006873.1:140944-177160 GCA_036250565.1 Sibynophis collaris
ATTGACACTCAGTCCCTGGCCAATAAGACATGAGGATAACCCATACTCTGGATTCTCCATACGGCTCACTGAAAAGGTTCGTTCAGGTTAGACAACGTCCATTTGGTACCTACTGGAACATTAGCAACTTTAATCCACTGGTTAGTGTGCATTTGGAAACAACAATATATTCATTATGTTTTTTTCTCTGCTAAAGAAGGCTATTTATGATCAACTCTTAGAAGACCAAAACTAATTATATTCCTTATAAAACTTACCATATTTGAAGTTTCATAGTTGTGTTATCACATGAAATTGTTTTCACTTTAAAATCAATACCTAAAAAGAAAAACACAGACCTATGAATGTAACTCTTAATAAGAAAGCAAATCAAAAGACAGAGAAAAAATATAATCTTATCAAGGGGAGTACACAGTAAAAGAGCATTTCACATAAATTGAAACTCCACAGCTATGTTTTCCCATTGAGAAATCATCACATCATCAGAAACATTCTGCAGCACACTCTAACTGAACTAAATTATTTTTTTGCATTTAATGCACATTTAGAAGTCTGGTTTAGTTTAAGTTGAACAAGTAATCATTTTATTAACACTTCAATTCCAGAAAGATAACATAAAAATGAAAATTATTATCTAAGTCCAATACATAGTTATTTATGCACTGTAAGATCTATAAAATAAGAATAAAGTGTGCCCTTATTGTAGGGAGCCAGCTGTACAAATTAATGGTTGAATTCCTTTTGAGCAATAGCTGAGGCAGCATCTAAAAGGGCACAATAAAAACAGGAAGGTCACTTTCAAAATACTGGGTTGGAAATGCTTAAAAAATAATAAGTCAACAGGGGATTTCCAGTCCTACAGAAAACATTTTATATTTGACATAAATTTTAATAATAAATTTGACATGAGATTTTTATTTATAAAAAGACAGCTAAAGTGCTGAATCAGACAAAAACTTAATCTAAATTAAAATAAGGCATATTGACTTCTTAAATCAACTTTACATTTATTGACCTAAGGGTCAATGAATGTTAGTGAAAAGCAGAAGTCAATAAGCATTGCATGCATGAGTTATTCATAGCTTTATATAAAATTTTAAACAAATTTCACAAAAGGACAAGGTTGAAATAGGGAAAGAGAGAAAGAAATAAGAGCACCAGTTGCATCACCAACAGTGCTCAACAGTCCGATTGCATGGCTGTATAAAAGTTATACCCATCATTTTCATCCTGCCTTTTTAATGTTATTATAAATATGGTACACAACAATCCAAATCTAATTCTAAGAGGTACACCTAGACTCCTTCAACAGGAAGGAAGTAAAGGAAACAGACTTCAACATCTTATTCTTTCCAGTATGGATGAATTATCACTGTGTTCTGACCCAGTTCCCCACTGTGTTCTGACAACAAACCCTCTGAGGTTAACTCAAAGATTCCTTTATTAGGAGCACCAGCAGCCCCAGCAAAAAGTTTCTCTCTCACTGCAGGCTAACAAGTCCGGCTGGAGATGAATAGTTGTCTGCAACATCTCCACCTCTGCCTTTTATCCCCAGAGCTAGGGTGGGGCTTTGTTAGCAGTGGTGGCTCTTCCTTCCCACAGATCAGCCCATGAATTTCCACTGCTCTCCTCTTCTCTGCCTTCTGTGCATCCACCTATCAGGCACTGGACTCAGCTGTTCCTCCTCTTCCTCCTCAGCCACCTCCAGACCTGGGAGCTGTTAACTCTCCATCTGAGGGCTGATGGACGGCCCAGGCTCCACCTCAGTCTCTCTCTCTCTGCCAGCTCCATTCCCTCTTCCCCCTTGGAGCTCTCAGGTTGCCTTGATGCTGACCCTGACTCCCACACCTTCTCCTCCTCTGATTCAGCTGCTGGAGGGGCCATTGACCAACAGGCCACAACACATCTCTCAACCTTAGCAACTGGCAGATGGGTGAACTTTTTTTTCCAGACAACCTTGCAAGTTGTCAAGGTTGAGAAACACTGAATTATCAAGTACGATTGAGACCTTGAAAAAGATTAATAAATTTCATACTGTAGCCTCAGTTCCCAAGTAAAATGTTCCTTTCCAGACTCTTGGGTAGCTACTAAACAGGAGATGAAACTGCAGAAATTTTAAGAGGGCTGTTCTAATCCATCTCCATATTTTTGCTGGTCACTTTCTAAGATAACTCGATCAAGACTAACTTGCATGCTACCATGCAAAAAAGATGGGATTTTCTCATACATGTTGATAAATGTACACACTTTTCTATACACCTTGAGTTTTCCCAACCATATTGATGCTTCTCTTTTATTCTTCCATTGCCCTACTTTGGCTCCAAATCCCCTTTGAATCCACTGAGTTGGCTGTTAATCAGAAGTGATATTTAACCTCCTGTCTTACTCCCTTTTCTTGCTTATCAACTTTTGGTGGAAGCCTTTCAGCTTCTGGAAAGGAGATAATATACTATCGTTATAACAATTACTGTACTCTGTGGTAGGGTATACTTTCTGTAGTACAAAGTTAATGCATCTCTCTCTTGTTAAAAATCTGGCTAGTGTTCAAACAACAGTACATCTATTTCCTGGTCCACTTTGCTATTTGCAAATAAAGAAGCAATTCTTATGATGTTCAAGAAAGGAATATGACATTAATCCATCTAGCCCCTTAACTTTCCAAAATCCATATTCTAGCTCCCTTTTGCTGTTTTCCAAAAAGTACCACTTCTTTTTTTAATCCTTAAACCTACATGAAATTTCTTTCATTCAGGGTAGAAGAAGATTCTCCTGACAGTGTAATAGAACTGGATATTTGGAAGATTTTTAACTTCTAAGAAATCAATAATAAGTAGCTTCCTAAAGTAATTAAGTGAGGAAATGGGGGAACCCAGTATCTCTTTGAAAGTAAAGCAGGATGATTTTTCCCTGGCTCCCAGAGCTCTCAAACCTGCTGGAAATCGCTATTTATAATCTCTTTGCAGCCAGAGTCTGTGTGACCCTTGTCCTCTGCTTGATCCAGAGAGGAATTTTGAGGAGCCGATCCATTCACTGGGTTCTATTTTCACTAATTGGTCACTGTTGCCCTTAGAAGTACAAACAGTTATACATTTGTCAATTACATGTGATGTTTAAGCGTATGTTCATCTCTGAGTAGATGAAAAGATGTAATGGAATGTAGGAGTGACCTTAGGGAAAGAGGAGAAGAGATGCTACCTAAAAAACAATCAGACACGAAAGGCAAGAGCCCCCAGTAACTTAATAGTAAGAGAAAGAAACTTAGGAAGAACCTGCCCTAATGCATCAAATGGTTAAAAATGGGTGGCAGGAAGTTTATGCTTTCACTTGCAAGATTCTATTAATATAGTCTTGCAACAAAATAAAATTAGTTCATCTTTTCATGTTTCCTGTCTCGTTTGCCTGGGCGGGCTGACAAAAGGACATTTGGGACAGTATTAATATGTATGTAATTATCTGAAAATTCTAGGAGGAAAAAACAAGGCATGAATGCATTTCAGTATTGCCACAAAGCAATTGAAATAATGTTCACGAAAACTGATGAAAATATATGATGCAACCGCCATATTTGGCCAGTATCTGGACGGGAGGCTGTGTGATGTATGTGTGCATATATGTGTATCTGCATATGGGGAGTATGCAAGGAAGAAATGCAGAATAGAACCCTTGGCTTATATTAGCAAGGATTCTATCAATAGGTAAAAAAAAATGCTTCTACTTTGAGAGCAAAGATGAAAGAAAGGATTCTGTTGGCCCATAATTCCTCTGCAGAAAATAAGTTTTGCCTCTAAAGAGTTCTAAAAACTCAGTACTTTCTTGTATATACTTCTCATTGTGCTAATACAATATTCATTGCAAGAAAATATGTCACAGAATATTTCAAAAATTTATTTGGCGAAGCATCTCCTTGTTCACTTGGACATGCAAATCTTTCTTCCCATAAACTTTTTTCCCTGGTGTTCAATGAGGTGCCATTGTTTAAACAAAAAACAGTTATTCTTTATAGTCTGCTATTCTCAATGTGATGAGTCTGCCTTATGATCCGTATAAGTTTAATTAGAAAACTATAGCTGCTTATAATTCACAAAAACTGCATAATTGAAGAGGAAGAAGGGCAACCATCCCTGAGAGTTTAAGTGCTGAATAAAGTGCTTTCAATGAAAATTTACTGTGAATGCTTTTTTGTTTTTTTAAGGAAAGCAAATCTTGAACAACTAAACGCTACTACCCACAGCTGCAACCCTCCAATATTGCTAGCAAATTAGCAACATGCAATTATAACACTGGAATTGTGAGCAGGAGTTGAAGTGCCCCAAACTATGAGAAACAAGCTTTTAAGCACCAAGAAATGACATTTTATCATATTATCTTACTCACTGTATTCCTTTGTCTCTAAGCAAAGTGAGGGAACTCCCATTTCTTTCAGAGAGGAAATTCTGGGGGGAGATGAGAGAGGACTTTGAGATAAAAATAATTGATGCCTCCAATTGAGATCTGATCTAACATTTACATAATTATTTAATTGACACTGAACTCTTGCTACAAAGTTGTGTGGTATTATATATTTGCAGGGCATCCATCTAAGAAACAGAACATTCCAATTCAAAGTCTGAATCCAAACTATGCTTCTCCCTCAGGCATTATGTGAATTCCTTCCGTATCTCTAATAAATTGAGTTCATTGATGCTTTTAACCATTGTTGCAACACTTGTGGGGCAGCAATAGAGTCACTGACTCTTCTGACTCTCCCCTGCTCCTATCCCAAAAACAGCTTCACTGGTGGGCCACTAAAATGGAAGACTTTCGCTAACTTTTTAAAAAGGAAAAAGCTGACAAGAGTTTTACTTCTAACCCAACCAAGGTAAGAATAGTAAAACAGTGTATGTTCCACAGGTGGATGCACCAAACCAGAAGATATCAAGTACTAGGGCAGGGGTCCCCAACCTTTTGGACCTCAGGGACCACCAAGTTCATAATTTTAAATCCCGCGGACCACTAAGGGTGTGGCCTTATTGGGGGGGTGTCTTATAATTTTTGGGGTGCAGAAGGTGGCGAGTATCGCTGCCGTCACCTCCCCTCCCTGTTCTTGGTGCTGGCCGAGCGGCTGCAGCAGCGCAATGAACTTGCCAAAGACTTGTTTCTGGCAGTTGGGGTGCGGTGGGGCGGACCGGGCGAGAAACGGGACATGCGTCTTATCTTTCCAGCTTCTCACCCATTCCACCCCACCGTCCAGAAACGAGTCTTTGGCAAGTTCGTTGCGCCGTTCTTCTTTTATTGAGTACAATAAAAAAACTAAAAATTCAAAATTTCTCCACGGCCCACCAAAATTGTTTCGCGGGCCACCAGTGGGCCGCGGGCCAACAGTTGGTGACCACTGCGCTAGACTACTGCCTGACTTGGTTTGTAACCATGACAAGATTGAAAGAAATAAATTGACCAGAGTCCAACACACTAAAATAGGAGAGCGAGAGAGAAATCTTAAAAGCTGTAGTGTGCTTTCTAGAATCAAGGATCTGCAAGACAAGTTTTGATAACTGATTATTTAGATAACCACTCTGCTTAGATTAGATGATCAGTAATGTGTATGGTAGTTGTGCTGGAATTGAGACATTTAGTAACAGGGCAATTGCATTCAAGATTTGATTCAATAAACCTATGCAATTGTTGCACTCTGTGTTGTTGCCTTCCTGACAATTGTACCAAAAAAGAGAGAAAAATTGCTCCATATTGTATCTCTTTTAAGAGACCCAGCTTTCTTTCCCTGAGCTACCATCATGGCTTCAACAGTGGATCTCAAAAGTTCTTGATGCTGCACGCCTGAAATGTATTCTTCGCTCAGTCTTGTCTAGTATGAGGCTTTGCAAACGAACAACGAATTCCACAAGCCGGAGAAAAAAAGACATAGAAAAAGAATACTTTCCCTGCAGTTGGTATTCAGAGACATGCTGCCCCCCACTGGATGGGAGCATTGAATTGTTGAGACCAATAAGAGCTTGATGGATTTGTTCTCCATTTATTTACCTATACTTTTTTTTTTTTAAAGCTATCCAAGTTCTGGTCATTACATCATAATATGTTCCACAGGTTAGTAATGAAGAATTGCTTTCTTTTTTAAAAAACAATCTCCTTCACTACTTCATTGGTTTCACTGGCTGGCTTTTACTGTTAGTAGAGAAGGAAAGCATTTCTCAAAATACTACATGTCGTGCATGGTTTATATACCTCACTCATGCCCCATCTTCCTTTTTCTAAGCTAAAGAGCCCAAAATATTCTAGCCTTTTTGTGCTGACGACCCATGGTTATTTCTTCAGAGTTCTTCCAGCTTTATATCACATTTTTCAAGCAAGGGAATTAGTCCTGTATACAAACCAGCTGTGAATATTCCATAGATTTGTACAGGGTATTACAATGTTGGCGTTATTTTTGATTGCTCTCCTAATGATCGCTGGCATGGATTTTTTTTCTTTTTTCATAGCTATCCCATACTAAATTGGCATTTTGTGATAATCCACTGTGTGATATCTATCCTATCAATACGTATGTGATGTGATGTTAGCTCACAATATACATATAAGTGATATGTTTCTGTACATTTATTCATATTAATTCCAAGGCAGGTATTAAGTGTGTGTGTACATACATTTAAATCAGTATTCACTCCTCATGCAATTTTCTTGGCAAGATTTTCATAAGCTACTTGCTCTTGGTCCCTCCTCCCTAGGACACAAACTGACTGGCCCAAAGTGAACCAGCCGGTTTTGTATCGAAGGCAGAACTAGGACTCAAGGCCTTCTGGTTTCTTGCCTGGAGCTTTAATCACTACAGCAAACTGCCTCTCATGTATTGATTATATAGTAGCATCAAGCTGTTTACTCTTAGCAACCACCTAGATCGGAGGTGCCAAACTCACGTGACGTATCACAACCTTTTCCCTTCACTAAACTGGGCATGGCCAGCACGTGATGCATATGGGCTACAGGCCGCAAGTTTGATATCCCTGACCTAAATAGATTTTCTCCATGATGATCTGATCCTTCTGATTTTCCAATGGTACACTCATTGCCACTGCAACTGAGTCCATCCACCTTGGTGCTGGTCATGCTCTTCTATATTTCCCAGCAGGACAGTCTTCCTCTGAGAGCTGACTCTTGCATGTGTCTGAAGTAATTTGTATCTAAAGTGAAACCTTGTTTGCTGCCTCATCAGTTTGTTTTCTTAGCTATCCACTATATTCTCAAGAGTCTTCTACAACACTAAAGTTCAGCCTCTTATTACTTTTCTGTCTGCTGATACAGGTCAGCCACAATAAATTTAACTGTTACCTTTTCCATTTATCTCAAATAACTCCCTTAGGTACATGTTCTCCCTGAATTATAAATAGCTTTGATATAGAACCTGGATATTTTTACATCTCGACTCTCAAGGATATTATTAAAAATGTCTTGTTTCTCCTGTCCAGGTATTATGAGGGGTACTTTTTTAAAACAATAAATGGCAGTTAAAATGCAATCTGTTATTCTGAAGCTAAATGCCTAGCAATACAGGATGTTCTTAAACCAGACAGGAAGATGCCAGAGAACCTCACTGTGATAAGATCAAGCTAGTTCCAATTTTACTCTCTGTGAACTCTGTTTTGGAGTCCCTAACCCCCAGGCTGCGGCCTATTGGGAACAAGGCTGCCAAAGCGGCAGGCAAGCATGCAAAACTACATTTATTTATTTTATTATTTTATTTATTAGATTTATATTGCCGCCTATTCGCCCATGGCAACTCAAGGCAGCTTACAGGATATAAAAAACCACATTAAAAAACAGTAAAACTCATAAAAAATTAAATACATCAATATAATAAAATTACCCTGGACCCCCCCCCTCCCGCCACCTCACACACCAGCAACAGCCGATCACACAAGCCATTTAATGGGCTCCATCCCGCTCTGGGTTCTCCAGGCCCGCTGGCAGAACCAGGTCTTCATTGCCTTCCGGAAGAGAATTAGAGTGGGGGCCGTTCTAATTTCTGAAGGAATGATGTTTTAGAGAGAGGGAGCCACCACAGAGAAGGCCCTTCTTCTGGGTCCCACCAACTGTATCTCTCTCAGGGATGGAACGGGCAGCATTCCCTGCCTATTACATGACGTTGTAGCAACTATCCTCCCAAAAGAAGTGGACATAGTACAACGTTTAATGGGCCCATATAAAGTTTGAAGTGGAATGTCTAATAGATCATCAAACCTCTTTTTTACCCCAACTGCATTAACTCTTCACATAATTATTGCCCCTTGATTAATGACCAATAGGCACCTGTAATATTGTCTAATTTCATTAATTAGGATTCGGTGCATTTCAATTTATCGGAAAAGGTATGAAACATTTAGCTCAGAGAATGTCATGTGCACAAGCACTGAGGTGCTTTCGACTCAGAGGATTTAGTGTATCCAACAATCATATTAAAAGGAAAGATATATTTTATCTGAAAAAGGTTGAGTTGATCAGCATTCACCCTGTATTCCTCATGCTTTCTTTTCAGCACCAAGCACTGTAATTATGAAAGAAACAGTCTCTTAAAACTGATATCACAACACTGTTAAACTGTTTGGCCTTTAGTTGCATTTGTCATGCAATTGTTTTTTTTTTATTATTGAAGTGACACAAATCTAAAACAATCATATAAAATTAATAGTAAAAGACATGAAATGCAGTTATCAACTCGGAAGGAGGAAACTACTGCAAAAAAAAAAAATCCTCAATGTTGGCTCCAGCTGAGCCACTAGAACAGTGTTTCTCAACCTTAAACATGTTAGGATGTCTAAACTCCCAGAAGTAAAGTAACCAAAGTCTTAACCAAAATACACTGTTCTGGGATTGGGAAAAGAACCTTTAATTTCTGGATTGTTACCAACTCTCATTTCCGAATTGTGTGTGAGAGAGATTTGGAAACTGGCATTGCAACATAGATTCAGGATTTGCTTGAATGAAGAAGATTCTGAAATATAGATAAATACACTCAAAGTGTGCTTTAAATAATATCCCTCGAGGTTACCCGCTAGCTCTGAGAATTTTCAGGATTCAAGTTTGCAAGCTGTTCATGTGAATGATTTGTTTATCTTATACTACTGCATGGTTGGTGATTTACCTCCAGAGGCATAAAATGAAACAAACACTGAAACAAAGAATAATGGACATCCAGATCTGTGAAGTTCTCCGTTATCTTTTGATCTAAACTGGCTCATAGCTTTAATTGATGGTATGTTTCTCAACACACAAGAATCAGAAACTCTCTCTCTTTTTTTGCCTTAACCAAAAGGTCAGTTTATGAAATTAATCAGTTAAGAGGAAAAAAACGGGGGTGGGAATGAAGTTGTATTATCCTGGAGAGCTTTAAAAAATTCATAAGGACTAGACAGAAAAGGTCCATATAAATGGACTGTTTTAAAGACTGAATAGTTAGATGACCTGACAGGTTTTTTTCCACTCTTTCAACTGAATATTTAATCATCCTAAAAAGTCTACAATGTCAGATATTTTTCCTCTTTCACCTCCAGCCTTGCTCAACATACCTCAGCATCTGATATTGAGAAACATATTGCCGTACACACGAAAGCTACATTTAGCTATCATGAATAGTTATTGATGCACTTTGCATTATTCTGATTGCAAATTTGTTAGAAGAATAAGATAGCTAACAATAGATAATTAACAGACAGACAGATGGATAGTAGCTAGGGATGCTAGAGAATTTTACTGGGCCTGTATTTTTAAGCAAAATAAATTAACTCACACACGTGCTGCGTTTAATTCTGTTCTCCTGATTTGATTGCCTACAAAAATGGGTGCATTAGGGACATTGCATTTATTAATGTGGAATGTCGAATACAAACCTGACCATATTAGGGAAATATGCATCCAAAATTATAAATGTAAATTCTCTTGCTTGTAAGGAGGTCAATGCAAAATAATGCATTCATTTGGAGGAACTTATAATTCAACATAGGTAAAAGTGAAATGGACTGAATATGCATGGCTTGTTACATTTCGAATTGCTATATCATACAGTTGTAAATTCCTTTTTTTTTATTAAGTGGGATTTAATCATGTTGGTGTCATAAGGTTTGAGCCATATATTTCTGTCATCTGGCATCCCGCTCTCCTCCACTATTTTCTGTATTTTAGGCAAAAACATGTAAGTCAGGAAGGAGGAGGAAGAGGAGGAGGAGGAGGAGGAACTAATGTTATCTTTTGATTTCCTTTTTAAGCAGAAGGACTTTTGATTTTTCTTCCAGATTAAATAACAAACAAACAAATAAATAAAATGGTTTTCCCAGTTGCAATGTATGGCTGTGAAAGTTGGACCATAAGAAAGACTGAGCGCCAAAGAATTGAGGCCTTTGAACTATGGTGCTGGAGAAGACTCCTGCGAGTCCCTTGGGCTGCAAGGCGGTCAAACTGGTCAGTCCTAGAGGAGATCAACCCTGACTTCTCTTTAGAAGGCCAGATCCTGAAGATGACACTCAAATACTTTGGCCACCTAATGAGAAGGAAGGACTCACTGGAGTAGAGCCTAATGCTAGGAAAGATTGAGGGCAAAAGAAGAAGGGGACAGAGAATTAGGTGGCTGGACTCCAGAGGATAATAGAGGAACATTGTCCATGGCGTCGCGATGGGTTGGACACGACTTCGCACCTAACAACAAAATTGAAACATAATTCTGCTGGCAGAATAAGGATTTGGCTCATTAGCTGAAACTACAAATATTTGTGCATTGCATATAGCAGGGGTCCCAACTTGTGAGCCGTGGCATGGCCCACTAGTGGGCCGTAAGAGAATTGCAACCGAGCCATGGAAATAGCCAACAAGCACGAGTATCCTCACTTGTGTGAGCAGCAGGTGAACGCATGCATGCACGCTCCATTTGCATGAGCAGCAGGTGGACATGTATGCATGCATGCATGCAAGTACACCTGCTGGCCACTCGTGCAAAACCATCCCCTACCTCTGCCGTTCCGCAAAGCCAGAAACATTGGGGAACTCTGGCATACAGCACTTACACTGCGTCAGGATCAGCTCTGGGTTTCCACAATCCAACTTTATTTCCCTTACTTGGAAACAAAGTTGAGATATTTTTGGCTCAGCTGGGATGAAGCTAATTGAAAGGATTTGGAATGAAAATGGTAGTGCAGAAGTGCCCTAACTCCTTCTCAAACATCTTAATCAGCTAAAGCAGATATTTCTTCTGGTTCTGTTTTTACAAGCTTTTGTATTGTAACAGCCCAAGAGCACCATTCTGTTTCTACTTCCATATAGTCACCTATTATTAGGTTTTTCCTCAGCAGGGTAGTTTAGAAATGATTAAACAGGTAGAAAACCCCCAGGAACTTCCTATTATTTTATTTTAGAAAAACTAATGATCATGACAAAAAATTTCAGTGACTGGTGCGTATCAAATACAAACTCAACAATAGTGTTCAAAGTCCTTGCTTCTCTTTCTCCTTCCTGATTTACATAAGGAGCTAGAAGCAATTATTTTGGGAGCAGGAGATAAACATTTTTATCAGTTCCTTGTTTTGTTAACAACCAGATAAAAATAGCTAGCTATTTACATTTGATCATGTGAAAACTAATTTTCACTTCAATCTATTGTATTTATCTGATTCCTTAATGTTAAATTTTAAAGTATCCGAGATGACCATGGTCATACAGTTATTTGGTTGGCACTAGAAAACCATTGTAAAATAAACTTCAAAATATTGTCTGAGGTTCTGTTCGGTACACAATATAGCAGCTAAAACTATTAGCAAAAAACACTTGATTTTGTGCTATTCTCGTTCCTAGTTCTCCAAAAGTGCCAATATACAGCAGTACAAACAAGTCAGGAAGCAGCAATAATAGTTCACCTGCATGATATATTACTGCACACATCAAAACAACTGCCGGTTTAAAAATGGAATATTAAGGCAAAAGATATCTGTACTTAAGAAAATTGTACTACTTTGGTCTTTCAAAAGAAGCAAGATTTTCCATTGTCTGAGAAATGGTAGGAAGAAAAGCACAGAGAAAATACAGGATAATAATAACAATTTGATGACAACATTGGCAAAGAGCTTGTATAATGTGCAAAACAACTTTTGGCTATTGCAGATTAGAACATAGTATGGAAATTTATGTAACTTCAGCAAATAATCTCTTAAATTTTCTGTTGCATAGAGCATCCATAAGACAAACAGGAATACATTACTCTGTAACAGATGGTTCAGAAGGCCTATTTCACTACTTCAGTATGTTTGCATTGATTTTATTGAGATCTTTACAGCTAGGTTAGAGAGGTTTATATGGGGTTGAAAGTGTGCCCAACATACTTAGAAGATTATGTTAGATCCAATATACACATGTGGATGTAATGATGACAGATCATTTAGCTTTGGAAAAGATTTCAGAAACAAAATGAAGTTAGTGTTTGAGGGTGAGAAAGAAAAAGAGAGTTAGTTACTGTTATATTACATTCCAAATTCTGTATGATATGCTCCCTGTCATTAATGGCTCCCAACAAATGTAATCATGTACTTAAGCTCTTTTACAAGATGACAAAATTGCTATGTAAAGCAAGAAAAAAGCAGATGTAGAAAACAATCCCTGGTCTTGACCGATTCCTTTTTCTTTTTTTTTCTAGTAAAAAAGGATAGCGGGTTATTAATACTTATAGTTGTACACATTATATAATCTAAGGCTTAAACTGCCTTTTACTTTTTTTTTAAAAAAAGGTCTCCCTGAACAATATGTGTAGAAGTACAGGTAGTCCTTGACTTATAACAGTCTGTTTAGTGATCGTTTGAAGTTATAGTGACAATGACTTATGAGTGTTTTTCACATTTATGACCGTTGCAGCATCCCATATGGTCACTTGATCGAAATTCAGATGCTTGGCAGCAGACTCATTTATGATGGTTGCAATCGTCCAGGGTCATGTGATCACCTTTTGTGACCTTCTGACAAGCAAAGTCAATGGGGAAGCCAGATTCACTTAACAACCAGGTTATTAACTTAACAACTGCAATGATTCATTTAACAACTCTGGCAAGTCATAAAATGGAGCAAAATACACTTAACAAATGTCTCACTTACCAACAGAAATTTTGGGCTCAATTTTGATCGTAAATCGGGGACTACCTGTGTATGACTGGTTCAAGATTTTTAGTGTTTTGTGTAGAATTAAAGATGTAAAGGACCAAAAGGGATTTCATTGCAAAATGTGAATGTGAATATTTTGTATCTCCGTTAAGAGTTCTTAAATTCACTTTCAATTTATATGAGCTTTGAAGCAGAGTATTTAACTATGGTTACTTATAACAGCACAGGAGCCTCATTTTCTGCTGTCCCAGAAGTATAGGGTTGAACCTGCCATAGGGCAGTATGCAAACAGTAGAACATCTATTTTGTCAATTATATACTTATTTTATTATATCCTTTGACTTGCAATGCATTGGTTGTCCTAAATCCTATCATGGAATCTAATTTGGAGGTGTTTAGTTGATTGAGTCACAGTTTAGGAAAAGATATGTATCTTAATTTCTACTTCCGTTTGCATGAGATTGTTTGACAGAATATCAGGTCCAGGCAGAATTTCAACTGAGTGATTATTTCTTCTCAGTTCTTTCTTTTTCTCATTCTTTCCTAGAGATCAGGGTAGTTATTTTGTCAAGGCTTTTCTCAGATCTGACATTGTACCACTGGTTGTGATTTATCTCAATATTACAGATGATCTACTTTGACTAGTAGAATAGTAGGAACTTAGAGATTTTTAACATGATCAGTTTCTTTACGAAAGCATTGATGATGTTCATGCTATCAATTGACTTACAAATTTACAACGTATAAATATAGAAGCAAATATACATCAAGATATGCAGTCTTAGAATAGAAACACTTTCTTCTAAAACAAAGCATAGCTCTAGGGCCCTTCAGACAGCTTTGAAAATTAGATATTTTCTTTTTCATCTGATTATGGTACAATTTTCTCAACTCAAGCACATACGTAAAGGTACAATATTGCTTTTCGTTTCTGTCCCTAAAATGCGTAGTAGCTGCCAGCTTTCAAAAGTCATTAAGTAGGCAGTCTATTTTGGGGTGAACTGTATTCTCAGGACATCTACTTCAAACACTGGTCAGTGTGATAAACCTGTCTTTTGTCAAATAAAAAAGACTTTATTAGGCTCAAAGCTCTATAATAAAATTAACAATGGTAATCTGTCAAAAGAGCTTCAGAGGTATAGAACATCTTCACTCAATCAGATAGTGATATTATAACAAATTCCAAAGAAAAATGATAGTAAAATGTGGGCTTCCTTTTAATAAAACATTTTCTTTCCCTTTTGAATTACCTTGGAGGCAAATTTCTTATCACATTTTAGGCATTTTCCCACAGACAATTTCACCCACTCAGGTTGGCTCAGAACTCTAAGAGTTCTTAAGATTTCAGCTGTATTTTAAGAGGACTGTTTTTGTTTTTTTCCATTATACAGTGTATTATTGTTGTTGTTTTTGCAGAAAACAAATAATGGCTTAGTACAAAAACTAGAATGTGGATCGGGGAAAATCAGCAATCTAGTTTATTTCTCTCTTAAGAGGAATAGATTTGAAGGATTTTTGTTGCTCCAGGAATTTTGTAGCTCAATTGGTTTGATGCCAAAAAATTTTGCCTTTTTTTGGACAATAAAAGATGGGCATTTATTGGCTCATGGGATTTCCTGTATGTTCTTAATGCTTTCAGATTTTAGCAGTGACGTTGAATAAAGATTGCTGTCAAATGTTTTGTGAGGGATTGGGAAAGAGAAATGCTAAGCTATGGGATTGCTGCTTGATCACCAGGCACTAGAAAAAGTTCTTCAGGAGCTGGATAGGAACTGAAGTCTACTCTTCCCAGCTGGACAGCAGATACAGATAGTCCTCGACTTACAACAGTTCATTTAGTGACCATTCAAAGTTACAACGGCACTGAAAAAAATGAGTTATGACCATTTATTTTTGTTATGATGATATCAGTATCCCATAATCATGTGATTGATGTACAGATGCTTGACAACTGATTCATATTTATGATGGTTGCAGTGTCCCTGGGTCATGTGATCCCCTTTTGTGACCTTCTAACAAGCAAAGTCAATAGCGAAACCAGTTTCACTTAACAACTGCAGTGGTTCACTTAACAAATGTGGCAAGAAAAGTCATAAAATGGGGCAAAACTCACTTAACAAATTTCTCACTTGGCAATCATAAATTTGGGACTCAGTTGTGGTCCTAAGTTGAGGACCACCTGTGCAGGAAACCCAATTTAGTAGACTGATGGGAGGAAGAGGTTAGATCTGAATGTCTATTCAACATGAATAGGATCTTTTCCATACAATACATAACATTGGCATTATGTGTGATTAAAACAGCAAATTGACTTTTTCTATTACTTCCAATTTCTACTACATCAAGGATGAAGATATAATTATGTTATTAAGGTATTTTCCCAGTTATTGATATGTCTTGAATGTTGATTTGCAATATAATAAATGGTTGCTATAGTTCAGTTACATTTGTACTGATTCAAGCATTGAAATCAAGCAAGCGAGCAACTAAGCAAAGGTTTGGCTAATCTAAAAAAAGAGTGATCTTACCCGTTATATTACTTGATTCCTTCTGTAGTTTACAGTACCACAATCTGTTCACTGGATCACATCCCTCCCGTATAGAAAGCAAAGCATACTGCCCGTCATCAGATACCTAAGCATCACCAAAATTAAAGCAATGTCAATAAGAGAAAAAAAATACCACCAGCAAATAATAATAATAGTAATAAACAAAAAGGTCTGTGAGCACTAGCTGGTTTTAGACATCGGAAAAAGTAAAAACACGATACTTGTCTTTGATAACATTCTGTGTCAGATGATTGCAACATTTACTGAAGCCCTGGGACAAACAAATGTCACTTGCGATGGGAATAGATATTAGAACTGGCAATGTCCAATTTAATTTGCAGAAGTCAGTGCCACATAAGACTCTATCTCTCTGAATAAAACATAACTCAAAGTAGCAAATAGATTCTACTGAGAGCTAGAAGAAATATGCTAAGACCATTATTTCAGCTAATCTGGCATAATCGACTGGCTGGGTCCATCTGTGACATTAAGCCATAATGTGGTTTATCTGAATTTGTGCTGGTGTGCTCAATTGCTATTTCTTCAGTAAATTAATCATGTATAATACAGTATGTCATCTTAGTCTCTGTGTGGTCTTGGGCTCTCCAGAATTTCTTATCTGAACTTCGAGCCTTCTGCAAGTAGTTTTAAAAGTGCTGAAAGCATCTAATATCCCCAATGTAAAGTTCATACTGAATATTAATTCTAAGATCACAATGTCTTCAGTTTATCAAAGCAAAATTGGTCTTTGAAAACATTTCACTTTTGTTCAAGAATCCCCGTAGCGTATTCTTCATTGTTCCCTGCTAGACTGGGGAAGAGTGGATAACACTTTGCTTAGTGGGATTCCCAAAACACCCTCTTAATGTAATTCTACAATGTATAACACAGGCGGAATGACAATTAAGTCTCTCTTTTTCACTACAACATCTTTTCATCAATTCATTTGAGAGCACAAAGGAATTTAAGAGTATCAAGAGAAAACATTGTTGGCTCTATGTGGAAAAACCCACCTGCAGCTATTTTTATGCAAGATAAACAAAGAATGGGCATTATTGGCCAATATGCACATATGCTTTAGCAGATAACCCTTCTCTACCTCACTTGTTTGAATAGTGAGACACAACGGCATTTGTCCTACATTCTTGCATTCCCTCACTAAGAGGTTGGGAAAACTTCCACTTATGTGATGAATTTTTGAGGTCCTTCCAAGGGATGCATTGCCAAAACTTGTCTGCACATTACAGGTAGTCCTTGACGTATAACCTTTCATTTAGTGACCATTCGAAGTTACAAAGGGACTGAAAAAAGTGAGTTATGACCATTTTTCAGACATATGACCATTGCAGCATTCCATTGGTTACATGAGCCATTCAGATGCTTGGCAACTGGGATCATATTTATGACAATTGTAGCGTCTTGGGGTCATGTGATCACCTTTTGCAACCTTCTGACAAGCTAGGTCAATGAGAAAGCCAGATTTACATTATAACCATATTTCTAATTTAACAGCTGCAGTTAAATCGCTTAAGGATTGTGGCAAGACAGATTGTAAAATGGGGCAAAACTCACTTAACAACTGTCTCGCTTACCAACAGAAATTTAGGGCTCAATTGTGGTCATAAGTTGAGGACTACCTATATCAATTTCCAGCTGCACATTTTTTTTGTTTTATTAAAGAAAAAAGAGTTAAAATAAAAATGGGTTGAAATTTTCAGCCTGCATCACCAATAATATCAGGACATTATTTAGTCAGGACATAATCAGGACATTCAGTCTTCAGAGCCAAATTTTAAATGGAAAATAAAAGGCTCCCTATTTCTAACTGGTACATATATTCTGCCAAAGTTATAAAATTCATAACCAGATACATTTTTAATGAAGTTCCTTTTTACTGTCATCAATGTACCTCTAGTGTTGCTTAAAAGTTTGTGAACCCCTTTGAATTTAGATCATTTCCCCCAGCAAATAAATAAATATATGTAACATTTATGACTCATTTGTTTAATGGGTTTTATTTATTTATTATGTAATATTTGTAACTCATTTGGTTCTATTTATTTATTTATTTAACATATCATATTTAGAAGTGGCCCATTTCCCTCATAGAATGACTCTGGTCGGTTTATCTTTTAGAATTTAAGAAAGAAGAGATTATGCTTTAGATCATATTTATACAGAATTACTTAAATTAAAGAAGGGTTTTCAAACTTTTAAGCACCACTGAATGCCAATATGAAGCAAAGATAATTTGCAAATAGTTTTGCAAAATCTGTGATGATAAGGTACAGGCTCAAAAATGAACCTCAAGAAATTCCATCATCCAAGTACAGCTCCATATATATACTGTATTCTGAACTGCAGATAGAGAGGATAGCAGCTGAGTGTTCTGTACATAAAAGGCTCTGGGTTTAAATGAACAGGAACAATCAAAAGGCAAAATTATTCTGTTGATATGCAGGTTCTTTTCATTAAAATGCCTTCCCCCCCTTTCCAGGACAGATTCAAGTTTCCAAACTGGTCTTCGGTTCAAAACTAGGCCTATTCTAGAAAATAAGATTTTTAAAATTAAAAACACCGAGGGAAAAAATAGGACACTGGGATTTTTCTATTGATTTTCCATTAAAATCCTAACTATGACTAATCCTGCTTAGCATTGCTTTGAGATCAACCAAAGTCAGCTTAGTACTGTCCCATTTTCTTTGTTTGAGCTTATTCCACAATAAGATCCAAAACACAATTTTTATAAGTCTCTAGCCCTGTGTGTTGAGTCCTACTAAATATGATTCTGTTTACCCAATCATCTAAAGAGGGCTTGCTAAAGATTCCAGTCCAAAGTGTAGATCAGAAGTCAAGGTGTTTTTTTTTTGTCATAGCAATTGTTCCATGAAACATCTTCCCCTCAGAAATATAAATGGCACCTGATCTTCTGGCATTTTGGAAGGGTTAGGGTTAAGACCATTCTTCTTTAGTGGACCTTAAGCCCAGAATGTGGATTTTGATCTGCTATTTAGTTTTTTTTAATGTAATATTATGTTGGTTTCAGTCTCTCTATCCAGAGACTGAAGTAGGGTAGCCTATAAATATTATAAATAAATACATGTTCGATATCTTGTTTTCCATAAGACTTCATTTTCCAAATACTTGGTTTCCTTCCAAGGATTTTAGTCCAATGATCCTGACTACTTCCTTTATCTGCTGTTACCCTGTCTAGCTTCCATGCCTTCTTTAGGCTGCTTTCTCATCCATCCTGTTATCTCGACAGTGATACAATTCAACTGGTCCAAGAACGCATGTGTGAGGTTTTACGTTCCAGCACAACTGTTCTATTTCCTCTTCTGGAAGATTGCCTGAGGAGATAACCAGTCTGTCTGTTTTTACTCTCCAGAATTCAAAACATTAATGAAAATCTAATGCATCCCATCTCCTGTTACTATACAATCCATCCTTGAGATTTCAACCACTACTGTTCTTAAGTGCTTTATAATCTCATTACATTAAACTTTATCTGGACTACTTCATTGAAAAGAAAGATCCACCCAAGCTATTCCTTTGTGCTTTACGATAAATTCTTCTAGATAAAGAATTAAGGCTTTTACAATAAAAACATTTAAGAAAAACACACTTATTGAAAGTTGGATGCTTTTCTTGAGTTACTTGAAGAGGGACCAGGGTAGAGGTATATATAGAATAATCCAATCATTCCAATTTAATATATTATATTTGTCCAATAAGTTGAACTTCTCCATAACAATAGCAAGTATAAGACAAGTCCATTTAAAATCACCATGGCTTTTTGCTTCACTTGATTCATACCATTTACTAGTGCCACCTTCTGGGAAGTATCTCAAACTCATTTCTATTTCCAATCAAATATACTTGCTTCTAGCTAGAACTGATAAAAGATGAAGAAAAGATATTGAGGAGCAGAGATCAGTTAAAAGTGTAAAGCCAATGTCAGCTGGGCCGATCTTCATGAACACATAATCTTCGTGTTGCTGACTGCACCATAAATAGTTTGACAAAGTAAAAATTTTGAAGGTAATTGTTGGGCTATTTTATTCTTTCCTACAAGACAATGAATGTGGCTATTTCCTAATCATAATTTCTTTTTATCCTATAACAATCCTGTGAGTTAGACTAAACTAAGAGATGACGGTTAGTATCATAGAGCATGCTAAGCCAAAATGTGGCCCTGGCTGATACATAAGCCAGTGACAGTCGCAGGGTGATTCAATGATGTTCATAACTGACTCTGGCTTTAAAACTTTCATTTTACATATGAAAACATTACATTTCATGGGAATCTAAAAAGGCACAGATTGGAAGGAAGGAGAGATTACTGAAATACAATGTATTTTTTTCCCCTCCTCTTTTCACATGAGCCTGATTCCAAGACTGCCTGGGCAAATCCCTACAATTTTCTTGGCAGGGTTTTTCAGAAGTGATTTGCCCCCTCACTAAGGCTAAGACAAAATGATTATATCAAGATGGGACTAAAATTTACGGTTTCCAGGTTTCTGACTTGACGCATTAAAAATTATATCAAATTGGCTTTGAAAGTAATTTTAGGTGGTTCATTTTCTTAACTCTTTCCGAAGTTCATTGAATTCATAATATTCATCCATAGTTTTGTTTATTTCCCCTTTTACACCTAGTATGTTATTCAACTTAACCAATAAAATAGGAGCTCTTGGGGAACATTTTTTAAACTTCAATTAATATAGGCATCCATTTCAATGTTTATCCTCATCTGGTACACTGTATGCAAAGGTTTTCAAACATCCTAAGAGTGTACTTAACATCACACACATCTTATGTGGAATTAGCAACCATTCTTCCAATATTAGTAGTCAAAATGTGTCAGAAAGAGAACAAATAATCAGGTCTGACAGAACGACAACGCAAGTGTCTTTAATTAACAGCTAAGGCTGCAATTGTAGGAACCACCTGCAGCTATATAATCAAAAGTTATTAATTCCTTCACATAAATATATACCTTTGCTGTGCAAGCTCCTGTTATTACATCAAATTTAATAAATTTAGCAAAATGAGACATCATTCGTTTCATTGATAATATTTTAGAGCTGAAGACCTAATGAGAAGACACTGAAGATATTCCTATTCTCTCAGACAATAAATCCCATTGAATTTACTAACTTACATTTGACTTAAAAATGCTTAAAACTATACTTGGAAATACACATCTCTCAGCCAACAAAATTGCTCTGAAAGCAATAAACCTCTGCATAGATCCCCCAAACATAATTTTGGTTATGATTTAGAGATTTTCAAGAACCATAGGCTAACAGTCACATATAATTGGGATAGTCCATTTGTCAATCATAGATTAATTGAACTAGAGCTCTGCCAGCAAAATTTCAATATGGCAGAATTACACAGAAGAGTTTTTAAATCTGTCAAGAACTTCTAAGAGTATGTAGAACTATGTGTTCTATTGATGAGCACATAACCTAGAATATTACACCAAGATACTTAAAACTCCTCATATGTTCAGTCTTTCATTCTACTCAGCATTTTAGGGGTTTTTTTGGCCAAGCCATCACTTTAGTCTTTTGAAACTAATCGTTCATTTATCCCATAGCAGTGATGACTAACCTTTTCCAGACTGAGTGCCCAAAGCGTGTGCACATGAACCCCCAAAATACAATGAGTGTGCAGCCCCTGCGCATGCGCCCTGCCCTCCGCACATGTGTACACCCCCCGCATGCACCCCGTCACTGCGCATGCCCCCCACCTGTGCGGCAGAGACCCAAAGACCAGCTGACCTTCATTGGAATTATTTTGTGGTATTCAAACCCTCTACTCAGAATTGAACTCATAGACTTTTGAACTTCAAATGACTATATATATATTGTATTACTTTTAAGAGCATCCCGGTTCTGATGTTTGGCAATTGTAGGAAAAATATATAGACGCTATCAAAGTGGTCTGTATACCATTAACCTTCCATTCAGCTGTTAGAACAAAGAATTATTCACATCATATTTGACTAATACAAAAGAAACAAGAAACAGAGACAATGTATTTGACAAACAACAGCTGGGTCTCTAAACACAGTTTATTTTACTTTATCATCTACCAATATTCTAAGTGAATTGTTCAAAGACTACGTCATACCTCAACTCCGCCCATCCATTTTGGCTCATGAGGAAATTCGGCACATAAAACATCTTTTGACTGGTCGGTTCCCAGGACATGATAGTATAGTTTCTGGTGCAAATTGGTTGATGTTTCAGTGCCTGGGGGAAACAGCATATTTGATTACATGTATGCAAGTTGTCATTCAAAAACATCAATGGTAAGAATTCGCAACTCTTACAGAGTAAAAGTTGTTTAACCTGAAAGGTAGCAAATTATGTAATTCATATTATTTACCAGATTGCTGGAAATACCAGCTCTACTTGCCAAAGGTTTTTTCTTGTCTACAGGGATAATTACATCACTACTTAAGTATAATATCTCTACATTATTTCTTTTATTTAAAAGTAAGCTGCCGTATTTCTTTCTTACTTACTTACTTATTTGTTAGGGAAGTGAAACACCATTTTGGCTGTAAACCTTAGTGGTTAAAACCTCAGCGGTTTCAGGAAACCAAGATGTGTTAGCAAAGATGGTCAGGCAGAATGAAAAACCATAGGAGTCAAGGAAGCTAAAGCACTGGAAGTGAAGACAGCCCATGGAGGGAGGGAGGCAGCAGGCCAGCAGGCTCTCTGAGTTATCCTTGAAGTTCAGAAACCTGTCTTGAACTAGATATAGTAGACATCCCCAAAGTGGTTTCATGGAAGACTATTTTTTCAGAGATTGTGTGTGAGAAGGAGGACGAGTGTGCAGACAAGAGCCATACATGTGCAGTTTACATAAGTATTCATGCTCCTCTGAGAATGTAATGCCTGATGATCTGAGGTGGAGCTGAGGCTGTGATGCTAGCACTGGGAAGTGGCTGCAGGTACATATGAAGCTTTGCTTGTTCGCCCACCATTTACCTTCAGCTGTGTGGCCCAGTTCCTAACAGGCCACAGACTGGTACCAGTCCAGGCCCAGGGTCTGCGGACCCCTGAGATTCAGGACCCAGATGCTGAAGGTTAAGCTAGATTCCTATACAAACCTTTATTGCCTGCCACTCACCATCGCTTTTGCCATCGCTTTTGGGGTAGGAATTGTAGAACATGCCTCTGCCATCGTGCGTCCAAGCCATACAACTGAATTTTACCATTTCCAATGTGTCTGGAAGTTCTTCAGCACCATCCACCTTCATAAATTTAATCGTTACCCAGTCTGATCCACTGGAACTCAAGCCATATGCAAAATATTCACCATCTTCGCTGAATGCAAAACCTGCCGGTTATTTACAAATCATATTAGTGATATTTTCTTTTAGATCATTGTTTCTGTTTCAATTTTCTGAAGTTGGTGTCTCTCCCGGTGTGTTGGTAATACAAGTCTCAGAATTCTTAACAATCATAGTTAAAAGCTACACTATTTCTTTACTACCCAAGCAACAGATAAAACTTCTCAAACTTTATGTACAGAAGTTAATTTTTTTAAGAATGTCCACATATGCATGTGTTGTGATTTGTGACATCTTTATTCATAACTCAAAGGAAACCTGTTATACTGACCTCGTAAAGCCACAGTGCCATCATCTGAAAGCTTATTAGGATCAAGAAATACTCTGCCATCGGTGTCCAAAGAATCTTGCACATATAATACTCGTTGGTTCTGAAGTCCAGAATTATAAAAGTGAAAATACCTAGAAGACATATGTGATGCTGTTGTTAATTTTAAGTAAAGCCTAATCTAGATATCAACATTATGCCAGTAAATAATCATAAAGGCAAACATACCATAGACAGAACTATTACTGTTTTAAAATTTAGAATAACAGAGTTGGAAGGGACCTTGGAGGTCTTCTAGTCCAACCCCGATTAGGCAGGAAACCATACACCACTTCAGACAAAATGGTAGTGAACATATGGCACATCAACCACAATCCTCAGCATTATCAGTAACAATTCTCTCTATGGATCAAATCAATTGCTTGCTGACGTGCAAAGTCTTGACATACCTTTTTCCTTTCTTGAAATGGCAACTATACTTGGGATAGTCATATAGTTCAGTCATTCGCTCTTTAAATAGCCCCCGGACACTGCATTGTTCAAGGAAGGGCACAGTTATTTTATTTTGGGCTTCTACAAATGCCTAAGGAAAAAGTAACACAATATACCCAATTAGACAAACATATATGTTGATTTGAATAGTGAAAGAAAAGTTATGTGCTGATTGTGTATAATTTCACCTCAAAACTAGAATAAAATGCAATTCATCCATTATTTGAGGAAGATTGTATTTCACATTATCGAAAAGCAAAACTTTTCCACTAGGAATAAAGCCTAATAGTATTCAAACTAAATTGTATTGTAAACTTAATATTTTTTTAAAAATGTCCAAACTAAATTGGTCAACTAGCTTTCTGAACACCGGAACAACCTATCCAGTTTTTTCATTATCTATCATGCTTTTTTTCAGCGTAAAAATAAGGTGGCACTTTTTTTTGCTGTAAAATGAATAGACTTTTGGGGGGAAAAAATAGCCCATCATTTTTCACTGACAACTTTACATTTTGTTTTTTTCAAATGCCACACCATACAACTTTCTTAAACACCAAGGGACTCAATGACAGGACTCCAAGCATATTTTTTGAAACAGACTATATTTTTACATTTATATATTTACTTTATATTTTCTAGGTGTGTTGATCAACACGCCCAGAATGAGCAAACAGGGTATTTGTAAAGGGGTATTATTAACTTAATGAAGTCAGCCCTGACTCAGAAAATTCTGATACCAAAGAGCCTGATTTGGGAGTGTCAGACAGGTTTAGCTAAGGAAGATGTGAGCGTTCAAGCACCTGAATATGATATGACTAGCAGCCATCTGTAGCAGCCGCACATGCAATCAGAGGATGAAGAACAGGAGCTGAGTATCCACTCAAGTGTGAATGTGCCATGTGCTGCCATGAACAGAACAATGATGCAAGAGCATTCTTAGCCTTCACTGGGCTGTCTCTAGAGGTGGTCCTCACTTAACAATTACTCATTTGGCAATCTTTTGAATTTTCAATGATGCTGAACGATTGATAACTACTTATACTGCTACTTATTATGGGCTGTGGTGGCTCAGTGGTTAGAACGCAGTACTGCAGGCTACTTCTGCTGCCTGCCGGCTGCCTCCATTTGGCAGTTCAAATCTCGCCTGTGTCAAGGTTGACTCAGCCTTCTATCCTTCCGAGGTCGGTAAAATGAGGACCCAAATTGTTGTTAGGGGCAATATGCTAACTCTGTAAACCGCTTAGAGAGGGCTGGGAAGCACTATGAAGCGGTATATAAGTCTAAGTGCTATTGCTATTGCTATACTCCTCACATTTACATCAGCCGCAATGTTCACCAGTGCCCCGTTTGCAATTACAGCACTGCAGCATCCCACAGTTGTGATCTTTACTGGTTCCTACAAATTAACTTTATGGGAAGCCAGCAGGAGGTCACAAATGGTGTCTATGTGATATCTTCACTTAAGAACTTGTGACTATTTCACTTAACAAAAGCAACGGGAAGGCTGGAATTTCTGTTGCTGAGTAGGGTGGTCACGTGATGTCACACTTCATTTTTATTTATTAATTAAATCTATATGCTACCTGTCTCGTTGTTGGAACAATAGTGAATGCATCACTTAGCAGTGGAAATTCCAGGATTATTTAGAGCCACCACAAATCTCACTTATATCTTGACTCTATGCACTTGAAACTATAATCCTTTGGTATCCTGAAATGCTGCAGTTCTGATTGTATGGCACTTAGACTTTAGGAGCATAACCTGATTATACTTTCACCCACTGCATTTGATTCTGGCCACTTGACAGGAACTGCATGCAAACTCTCCAGGTATTTGGGGCTTTCTCTGTATCATGTGTGCCCTTGTATACACCCACTGCCTACTGCTGCTTGTATTTGTTTAATCTTATGTAAAGCTTCTTGCAAACTACTTTTCTCTCTGCATACATTATGTCCAACCTGGAACAGGAGATAATACAAATATAAATTCAAATAGCTTTATTGTAACTTTTAAAAAAATAGAACTGTAACAGCTACAACGTACTTGACCTATGTTAAGCATATTTGTGTAAGAAGATAAATTTAATCCACTTTAATTGCAAGGTAGAATGAAACATTAATTACTGCTTTTGTGAAAAGATGTATAACTTATACAGCTTCATGCATCACCTCACCCAGGTGTTCTTTATAGAGAAAAAAACAGAAGACGATGACAACAAAATCATGTATCAATTTTTCGACAGACTAATTCATTTCAAAGTAAATTTTGTTGCATTCAATGGAGTTTCCAGCAGAGTCCTATGAATATTTACCGAGAAGACTCACTGAGTTTAAAAGGGCCTAGTAACAAATGAATTTGTGCTGGATATTAGTTTAAAGGTGAAAATAGACATGCATATGGGAAAAGAAACACTGCTTGGTGCTTCTTTAATGAAAAGCAGCCAATTGCGGAAGAAAAGGCAGGTGTAAAATTGAAATCTTCCTTCTTTTGTTATTTAACCAAATACTAGAAAGAAAGAAAGAGAAAAGGAACCAAAACCAACAATTAGGCAATTTAGTGACTTCCATATATTTTGGATTCTATTTCTACCATTCCTTCCACTGATCATATTGGTTGGGTTTTGTAGGAATCTCTCCAAACAATATATTATTTAGCTTGTTCTTCCCATTTCCTTATCAGTCTTCAGCAATATGCACCTTCAATTTCTGACAGGGAAAGTCCTTCATATAATAAATTGGAGATTTAATCAAGGAGAAAAGCAATCTGGAATTAAGGAAAAACTTCCTAACAGTGAGAACAATTAACCAGTGGAAAAGATTGCCTTCAGAAGTTGTGGGTGCTTCATCACTGGAGGTTTTTAAGAAGAGACTGGATAGCCACTTGTCTGAAATGGTATAGGGTGGTTAAGCAGGTGGTTGGACTAGAAGACCTCCATGGTCCCTTCTAGCTGTATTCAGAATTGAATTGAATTGAACTTGGGGCCCAGTGCCTTTTACTATGCTACTGCTTTTCTTATTCCATAAGCCCAAGGCAATACAGCAATTGCTGTACAACCCTAATGAAAGTATAGAATTCCTTAGCCCAATAATTATGGGAACCAAGTATTGGCTTATCATTTAACTAGCAGCAATCCTTTAATTGTTTTTTTTTAGTTTAGTTCCTGAAATCAAAAGAATTAAACTACTGGGTCCATTTATATTCATAATTGTATATGGTGATTTACGTAATTTTTTTCTTAGAAATGCCAGGGTTGAACCTCAAATCCTTCTCATGTACCTTTTAAAACGGCTTTTGATAAAGAAAATTCACATAGCTTTATATAGAACTTCCAGATGTGCCAAGTTATGGTTCATGCTTACTTTTGTTTGTTCACTGTCAGGATCTTCAAGCCAATTATAAGGGTCACATATCTTGCAGCCATGATAGTCATCTACCTTTAGGGGAAAAAAACAAACAGAGATGGGTAAAACCTCTACAGTTCTTTAATATTAGAATTTGGAATTTAAAAAGTCATTTTTTTGGAAAGTAGATAAAGCAGGTAGAGAATGTAAATAATTTTATCCACCTGTCTGATTGCAGAGCAATAGCTTCTTCCAAATAATTGTTTAATCAATTATTTATAACTTGAGCACCAATATTAAGGATTGAATGTAGCCATTTGTGATCCTATCACAGAAGTCTGTGGATATAATGCCATTTGTCTCAACTGCACACTGATAGGAAGAAAAGACATACAGAATGGAGAGCGGACTAAAATCCTCCAAAAATATAGATCGCTATATTTTGTTACCAAAGATATGACTTTTGCAATTCCTACATTCAGTAACATGGCTACATGTAGAGGACTTCTTTCTCCACCTGTCTATCAGCCACTATGTTCTCCATATGACACGTTGTCTTTGGGACATGCTGACATACATATTATCAAAAGACAGAATCATTTATTACTTTAATTGCATGACTCTATAATTTAAGTTTCTTAATCCTCCTGATTTCTGTGGTCAGGAAAATAACTAATTTTTCACAGGATCAATATCAGTTTACACACATAGAAACCAAAAATCTACTAATGTTCTAATAATGCTGCATAAATTGTAGCAGGAATTCTATTTATATAGCTTATTCTATGTACAACTTCATTACAAGAAAGTACCTGCAGACTCCGATACTAGTGTAGAGTGGATATAGTTTCTTTTAGTAGAAATAATCTCTCACTCCAATTTTCATAATAAAGCATTTTTAATGTAAGATATTTTTATAATGGATCTGTAGTATCAAAATTTGCATATTTCTAAAGAAACGGAGAGTAAATACATGTTTCCCATTCATATTCCCTTTTTAATCAAGGTATGTAACAGTGCTGAAGCTGGCAAGTCGCTGAGACCAGATAGACCTCATGCTTTCTACAATCAAGAATTAAAGAAATCCATCACCAAATAAGGAAGGAGAAGGAAAGATAGGATTTAAATCCTTGCTTGGATATAAATACAGCTTAATCCCTAGACCCTACAATAATAGTTGATCTCTGTTGGTGTCTGCAATAAAAGCAACCTATCTAAACCTTATTTTCACTATTTGCTGTTAGCTCCTGAGTGCAAGATCTGAATCCCCCAAAAAATATTTATATCCATGAGAAATATTTATATCCTTGAGTACAGTATTCCAACAGCATGTTTACATTCAGATAAAACACTGGTTCCATGATTAATTGTACAGATATGACATTTAGATTGCAATCCTATCTATTCAACTAATCTAATTAAGACTGGATTGTAGTTTGAGGTGGATATATTGTACTGAAAATGTACATTATTTTCAATAGTGTAAAAATTAGGCATGAAATTACAATTCATCTAATGAAATGAGAAAACTTGAATTGAATAAAAAAAGAAGCTTGGTGGAGGAAGAGAAAGAAGCTGTGGATGAGAATTTTTGCTCCAACACTGATTAAATGTATCATATAATATATATATATATAGAGAGAGAGAGACAGAAACAACAACAATGTAATCAAGGAGAACAAGGAACGGATGACATTAAAATAGGAGAAGAAAATGTGGTAAATTTCTATGGAAATTAGAAACTGTCTTGGAAGAGGATAAAGAGGGCTATACAAAAAGACTCTAGCAGATTGAATTGAATTAAAAATAAAACTGATGAGATGGTTTAGGATGAAGCTTAAATGTGGGAAAACTGAAGGGACTATTTTAGAGATCTGTGTGAAAACAGTAGTAATATGTTGTGGAATTGAAATTACATTGAATTGAAACTGTTCACAGTGTAAGTGACCCAGAAAAAAATGAAAATGAAATCATAAACCCTATGACAATGTTGAAATATGATAACATATTTTTACTCAGCTATGGATATATTAAAATATAGATGTGTTTCATCTAGGAAGTGATGGTATGACTTGTTTAAGATATGCCTGAAGACATCAACAGTGCCTTACTGTACAGAGAAATGATGGAATCATTCTTTCAAATGGAAAAGTAGAAAGAGAGTGTGCAAAAACTACAAGGTGTTAGATATATCTGGAAAATTATTGACATAATTTGAATCAGAAAGGAATGAAATATGACAACAACAAAAAACCGGAAGTCCTGCTCCAGTTTTATGCCAGTCAGAGTGTGTCTGGACCTGATTTTTGCTCTTCAGAAAGTCACTAAGAACAACACAAATGTTAAGAAAGTAGTTTATTATACATTTGTTGATTTAGAAAAAGTGTTTCTGAATGTACTGTATATTGAATGGCCTGGTCATATGCAGTGAATATATACCAAATTGAGAAACAAATATATGAAGAAAGAGAGAATGAATCAAAAAGACATCAGAGAAAATCATGGTTGGGTGCTTTGATGAGATTCTGAAAAAGAGATTGGTGAGAAGTAATGTATGAAGCAGTGCATGAACAGAGTGTACGTAAGGATCGCTTGCAACTACTAAAAGACCTGAAGTGGTATCATGAAAGGAGGTGATGTAGTTTTAGCTTTGCTTCTTTGGTTTTCTTTTTTATCCCTTTATTTTATCCCTTTAATTTGTTTTGAAGAGCTTACAATTTTAACTCCTTTTCTGTGTTTCTCCCATCACATTGTTTCCTTCAAAAGAAAATGGTACGATTAATACATATGCACTCAATAAATAGATACTCTAAAATCTAGTTTAATATGGTAGATAGCAGGCTGGCAGGTTAGCTGGCTTGCATTTACACTTAGACTATGTCAGTCACTGATATCCTTCTGAAGGACTGAATTTGCCATCCTTCATAGTAATCCCGAAAGAAGAAAAACAGGGTTAACACAAATTCAGCAATGGAATTCAGGTGTCTTTATCAAGATGATCTCTCAGCGAAAGTAATTGTTTGACCAGAGAATAAACCTAATGACAAAGACTTGGAATCAATTTCCATGACCTCAGTAGAACCACTGATGTCATGTTTCAGATTGCTATCCTTTTTCTGCTTATTATTTCTTTAATAAGAAGATAAACTGCTGGTCTCCTGGCAATGGATACACAAGATTGCAGTCTTTCTACTCAATTCAGAGCAATTTTATTCAGAAAGGAAGCATATGTAGTTCAATGGAAAATACATTTACATTAGTAAATGCAGACACAGAGTATATCTATACAGACAAAAAAATCACATACACACAGGAAGAAAGGCACTACCAGAGATCCAACGTTGTTTATTAATTGATTTGTGAGGTTAATACTAACATATTAACAAAAAAGGAAATCAAGATTTCTGCTCTCAGAAGTTAGAATTAGAAGTTAGACAGGAAAGAAAGAAAAAGTATTTTAATATAGGGTGATATGATTAAAAGCTAGAATAAGAGATAGAAATAAAGGGAATATTAATATATTACATTTTTGTAATGTAATGAGAAATTTATTTTTATTTATTTTATTTTTTAATTTGATTTATAGGCCGCCCTTCTCCGAAGACTCAGGGCGGCTTACAATGTGCTAAGCAATAGCCTTCATCCTTTGGTATATTTATACAAAGTCAGCTTATTGCCCCCCACAAACTGGGTCCTCAGATATTCCCTCTGGTAGCTAAGAAGTTTATTTATTTGGTTTTCTTTCCTCTCAAATTTTTTATTTGTTTAGTAAATAGGAAATTAAGAGAAGGAAAGTAATGGGGAAAAGGGGGTATGAAATACAAGGGGAAACAACTGATCAACAAATTGGTGGATTTTATTTATAGACCTTTCAAATATGTCTCTAACACTTTGCTCCTTCATCTTGGCTTCCTCTTTTGATCAGGATCAGAAAATTTTAGCCACCCACAGCAAAGAAGACCAAATTACAAATTACTACAATAATAAACTAAAATCACAGGCTTCAGTCTTTTTGTTTCTCTGTCAGCTTTTTTTTTAGCTCTGTACTTCCTTATTTGGCTTGCCTTAGCAACCTTCTTCCTTGCTATTTAACACACACACACACACACACACACTCCCTAAAATGGCACAAATCTTCAAAAAGGCATAGGAAGCTGTGACTAAACTGAGCCCTTTTAAACTTTTAACTGGACTTAGAAAAAACAAACAATCCTTGAAAGTGATTAAAAAGTGAAATGCACAACTTACTGTCCATTTGAAAGTTGAATTTCAAAATAGTGGCTTCTTTAACCCTGAACATATTGCTCAGATTTCTCCTTATTTCTAGGCTGGTTCTTTGATTAGTTTCCATCCATTGCTTCTTATTCTGCCTTCAAGTATTTTGGAGAAGATAAAAATTGTGGTCCAAAACATTTGTGGGTGCCCAAGTTTGGAAAAATTGGTTCATGTGACTACATGCAGATAGAGGTGCTACTTTCTCAGAAGTGTTTTACTGTTGGTTTCTTTTTTTTCAGAGTCCATCTAATATCTTATCCTTATAACCCTCCCATCAAAGTACTAATCAAGGTCTAATTCTGATTAGCTCTTTCAAGTTCAGCTGGGACCTAAATTCTTCATTTGGAGATGCAAGTATTCAATTTGGGACTTTCTTGGGACATGAACAGTATCTACTAGACCTTTCAGTTACAACCATATCTTATTTTATGAAAGTTGCTTTCAATACGCCATCAGCATCAAACAAACAAAAAGCTAATTAGTTTTGTAACACCATAGTTATTTAGCAGTAATTATTTTATCTCAGATGCATACAAGTTTTCCTCATTTAACAACCAGTCACTTAGCAAATGTTTGAAGTTATGGGACACTCCAAAAAAGGTACTTGCATGGCTCAGATTTGAAGTTCCAACTTCAAACTCTCATAGGATTGCATTTTGGGTGCTGAGACCTGCATTTATGGCTGTCACGTGATCATAATTTATGATTATTATTTTTTGTCCCAACATACATGTTTACCTTTGGTTTGGGGCAAAAAACACCCATTTCTGACAATAAGTTTGCTTAATGACTTAATATTAATTAATGACTGCAGCATTTGCTTAAAAACCAACACACACAAAAAATATCAGAAAATTGGATTGGTCATGTGACGACTCACTTGACTTATGATTGTAATTCCAGCCTCAATTATGGTCGTAAATCAATGGCTACATGTATGCAATTTGCAAATAAGTAAGTTTTTTTTCCTCCAAACTGTGTTTCTTTTGACCTTGAAGCTACCTCCAAGCATGTGAGTTCCAGTGCAGAAACATCTATATAATAAGAAAAGGCAGATTCAATATTGCTTGATCCTTCCCCTTTCATTTGTTTCCTTTCTCAAAAAGTACAAAGCTAGATTTATAAAGCTAATTTTAAATGGAAGGCAATCAGAAGAAGAAAATGGGTTACTTAGTTGCTCCACCATACTTATAGCCTTGAACTTTGTTTCTTCCTTTTTGCAATAGAAGAAGGGTTACCAGAATCTGATCGTTTGAGCTTAGGAAATTTTGCAAACTGAATATACTTTTCAGTTCTGATGGAATGCTACGGCCAGAAATAAAGATTCACAAAATCTTAATGATTTTCTACACACCTGCTGTTGGGGACAATAATGACTGTCAATTTGTGCTCAGTTATTAACATACCGGCTTTCCTGCTGTGAAACAGTAGAACAAATTTTTACCTCTTAATGGGATTTTATGTAGGAGATGGCTGAGAGCTGCAGGGGGAACCATAAGGAGAGCTCACTGGGGCTAAAGGAGTGCTTCACAGATGGGACTCCTTATACCATTAGTCATCACTTAAAGATGGCTACATTGGGGGGAGCAGATCTGTTCTTGTGCCCAGAGTTTGCATGCAAAAATCACTCTCAGTGACAAATAGCAGAACTGGTGGATCAAAGGGATGTCTTGGAACAAGGCTAGCAGGTTGCATCAGTATGAGGGCAAGGACTGGTTGTTGTTTTTTAAAAAAGAACCCTCCATATTATGACCACTAGGTGGGAACAACAAATTTATCATATCTGTGCTTCCATCTAGTGATTGGGCTAGATGTATGCCTAGATATCTTCAACCATCACCTGCAAACAAGTTCTTGGTATCCTTTTTTTAACAATGGAAGACCCAGAGGAAGACCCTCTATATATGTTGGCTTGGAGATGGCTGTCTCCATCTCTGTCTACCCACGGAGAGAATAAGATTGTTGAATGATTGTCTTCAATCAGGAAGAAGGAACCATCTTTTGAACTTCAGTAGTTCAGTCAGGAGTCTTTTACTCTTTATTAATTGCAATGGCAGATTGGCTTTGGGGAATATTCCATGTACATTCAGTAGAAAACTATACTTAGAATACTTACTATAACTGTAGATAGGAATTCCTTACTGGTTGAAGAGGAAAAGAGAAATGCAACATGTCTATGGAGAGTCTCAATCATCCAGATCATGGTTGTCCCAAAGGTACTTTTTTTTTAGGAGGCAACTGGACTTGTTTTTCTTTTGAAGACGTTTTGCTTTCATCCAAGAAGCTTCTTCAGCTCTGACAGGATAGTGGGGAATGGAAAGATTTATATTCCTTGCAGACAGCTGGTAATTTGTAACCTTTAGCAGAGTCATTTGAGCACTTGGAGGTTTATCTGTGTCCTCAGGGTCACCTGAGTACTGCTCCTGGTTTCCTGTAGTCTGCCATTTTTTTCCTCTGCAAATCCATTCCTACTCCCACACCATTCATTGTTCCAAAGGCTCTTTTTCAAAAGGCAGCTGGACTTTCTTGGTTTTTCCTTGAAAACGTTTCACTTCTTATGCAAGAAGTTTCTTCAGTTTTGAACTGAAGAAAGTTCCTCAATGAGAAACAAAATGTCTTCAAGGAAAAACAAGGTCCAGTTGCCTTTTGAAAGAAGCTTCTTGGATGAGAAGTGAAACTTCTTCAAGGAAAAACAAAGTCCAGTTCTCTTTTGAAAAAGCACCTTTGGGAGAAATGCATCAAATAAAATTAATAAACAGATCAGTAAAGTGGGGGGGGGGGAGAGAGCAAGATAGAGTAGGAGCTGATGTAGAAGCCTTCTAACTCCAGTGAAATTCCATCCTAATGATCAGGACATGGAACAGAAATGTATGTGGGCATCAGATGATGAGGATTAGAAATGTCATCATTAACAACTCTTCTCAACTGCTGAATGCCAGGTTAAATGGGATCTGTGAATAGTATCTTTGAGGCAGAAGAAAAAATACAGTTTTTTGAGAAAGAGACAAACAGATTTTATTTAATTTCATTCCTCTGGGAAGTAGTTAAAAAGATTGACCCAGAGATTCTGGAGGAGCAAAAGAGGGGATATTACTTTCCCAGCATTTGTTGCAGATTTAGTTTTTTAAAAGAGATAAGGCAGAAAGATAATATAAAGAAGAAAGGCCAAAAATACCAGCTGTATTCCATTAAGAAATTTAAGCTATGACTCCTACAAGCTCAATTGTGTGGGACTTAATGTAGTTTTCTTGGCAACAGGAGGAGAATGGTTTGCCAAATCCCTCATCTAGGATTTTTTTTTTTTTTACAATTCAGTCTAGCCTACAATCCTTGTATCCTATCATCCAACAACCTCACTTATATAAATGAGTTTGACTAGATGCAACTGTAGGCTAAAGACACTATGTCTGTAGGAGAGGACCTCATAAACTATGAGTCCCTGCATGCCTGCAAGAAAACTAAGTCCAACCCATCTTGAATGCCTCTCTTATCTCCCGCTCATTTCCTTTAACCTCCAGTTGGTCAGATTCTTGTAGAGAGTTTAAGCTTGCAATAAATTTTTATACTCTTTTGAACTACCTAAATCTCTTGATTTCTCTGGTGCCTGATGTTATTCTGCAATGCTTGTCCACATATAATGGGACAGTGTATATACAAAAGTTTCCAAGTATTAATCAGATCTCTACGTGCTAAACTCTATTTAGCTTTTTGAGATTGGATAAAGTGATGTAAATGCTGCCACCTAGCTGGGCATTAAGGCATTTAACCGAAACCAAATTCCATTTTGTAGGGAATATGACTTGGAGGCATGTTCTGATTGATCAGTCTGAAAATACTGGGAAGAGGAACTAGATGCAAATTAATTTGAAAAATAGCAATCTCATGAGGTGTCAGAAGCTTTCCAAGTGCACATTTGATTTGCATTTTTGGTGGTGCTCCTTTGGCTAGGGCTCTCTTGAATATTCTAGAGAGACTCTCTCTGCATTCCGTTGAATTCATTTGATAAATATTCAATATTATTTATGCAGCATAGATAATGCTGTAAGTTGGCTTTGATCTAACAGTTATTTGATGCGGATATTTCAGAGTTCTGTTCACAGTCTTCTTTTTACACTGGCACCACTCTGCCTAGATCTGGCAGTGTCACAGCATCTGCAGGGGCATCTCCAAGTTGCCTACTTTCTGGATGAATACAATTTGGTTCACAAAATTTTTAGCTATGGTCCTTCTGCTTGGGCAATCCTGGGAGATAAAGCCCACATAGAAGTCATAGAATAATAGAGTTGGGAGGGACTTTGTAGATCTTCTAGTCCAACCCTCTGCTCGAACAGGAGATGGTATGCCATTCTGGACAGGTGGCTGTCCAATGTCTTCTTGAAAATGTCCAGTGATGGAGCACCTACACCTTCATATTTGAATGCCCCAGGTAAGAGAAGGCTGATGTCAGTAACTGTTCCCTGTCAGCCAAATGGCCATAAAAGTGTTGATCAGCACTAAGGGAAAATAAAAGAAAGCATCCATTTGTGAATAGCACCTGAAACAATTTAATGCCTCTTGGGGGACAGCAGAATGGAAAGATATCTGTATTGGATTAGCTGCTGCTGCTCCTACTAAATGAATGGGGTGAATGCCAATCTCTCAGTGAGATTACTGCTTCAGGATTAGAGTATTGGCTTTCCACGCATGCCAACCCATTTCTACATTGCTATCAAGAAAAATTTGAGGGAGGGAGAAAGACCAGTTATGGTGGGATATCGATCAAGTTTATAGAATTAATTCAACATATGCTAAAACCCACAA
>JANHFK010006873.1:239961-250303 GCA_036250565.1 Sibynophis collaris
CCTGGAAACAGTGAAGGACTGGCCCTCAGTTCCTCTGCCAATGAAAATGGAGCTTGGGAGGGCTCCGTTTTCACTGGCAAAGGGTAGCAGGAGTCCATCGCAGCTGAAAATGGAGCTTGCGAGGGCCACGGGCAGCACTCCCAAGGTCTCTTTTCACTAGCAGGAGGCTGTTGCAGCCGAAATGGAACTCGGGAGCCCATTTTTGCTGGCAGAGCCTTCGGGCCACAACAGATGCTCCCCGACACGAGTGATGTCGAGTTGTCCACCCTGGCCATGCTCACCCCGACCCCCAAAGTCAAAACAACCCTGATGCAGCCCTCAATGAAATTGAGTTTGACACCCCTGTTCTAAGTGGACTAATGTTACCTCATTTTATAATGGTTTTAGGTTGCAGCCATAGAAGCAAGTTTCCAAATTATATGATTATTTGATTTTATTTTGCTTTCATCAGAAAATATCGCTTCCACTTCAGAGGACCCCCCCTTTTAAGAAGGATTCAGAGAAATTGGAACAGTTTAGAGAAGAAAACAAGAATGAACAGGAATGTCTAGAAGACAGACTGAAGGAAACTTGGTTGCTTAGTCTTGAGACAAGATAACTGGGAGGGATATGACAGTACTATTCAGGTACCTGAAGAGATGTCACAGAGAAGATTGATATCTATTCTTTTTCATTCCAGACTGCAGGACTTGGATTTAAGCTGTAGGAAACAGATTCTAGTTGAATGTTAGAAAACAGTAAGAGCAAACAAACAATGGAAAA
Source organism: Sibynophis collaris (assembly GCA_036250565.1). Taxonomy (NCBI): domain Eukaryota; kingdom Metazoa; phylum Chordata; class Lepidosauria; order Squamata; family Sibynophiidae; genus Sibynophis; species Sibynophis collaris. Next base: position 240,724 of record JANHFK010006873.1, read on the forward strand.
ATTATTTAGAGAAGTGGTGGATTTCCCCCTTACTGGATGTGTTCTATTGAAGACTGTTATGGGTACCTTAATCTAAAACCTGGCACTGAGCCTGTGATTTGATTTGATAGCCTAAATGGCCTATTCCAGTTCTATGGTTTTAGACAAAGTGAAAGCAAAAAACCCCCCTGGATATCTGATTTGTGTTGCTTCTTTTTAACATCATAATACTTATTCCAACGTTGCACAGTTTTAATGAAAATCATCTAAATCAGTTTCGATCAGCTTGTTAACAACACCCAGAGTTGCTGGGAATTGGACAGCATATACATTTCATGCATCATGATTACTATCATTATTATCTCAAATATATTTGTAAATTGAGAATTTAAAATGAAAATACACACATCAGAACTCCTGTTGCATTCCTTGAATTTCAAAATAGTTGCTACCAGCTTATTTCTTATTGCTTTTTAAATTAATAACACACAAACACACAAAGAGCAAAACACAAGACATATTGGACCAAATTCATGCCACCAACTTATCAGTGCTGGATGTCAAAGTCCACAGCTAATTTTATTTCTAAAGTAAGCAATATTTCATTATCTGGGGGTATGGATTTTGATTTCAGGATGGAACAACAGGAAAAAATAGATATGCCATTTCATATTTTCAATATATTCATGCTTATATTTTAAATACTGGTTAAGCTTTAATAAAATATTGTTAACCCTCATCAACCATAGCAACTGTGTATACGGTATACCTTAGTTCCTTAGTTTTTGCTAGAGCTGCAGTGCAGAACTCAATGGACATTCCTGAATTACAGTGCTGAAACATTTCTTATTATAAACTAACCTCTATTCCTGGAATAAAAATGTTCATGGTTTTAGGTGTAACCCTAAGGATAGAATTCTATGATTTTTCTTTTTTGAAAAAAAATCAGTTTATATTTTCATGACTTTTGGAAGAACACTTCAGGAACCATGGCCTGAAGCCCCTTTCTAATTGGAGAAATAAGATTCTAATCATTTCCAGATAAGTTGTTCTTATCATTCTCAGATAGATTTCACACACTCATGCCATCATCTGTTTTTGACAGCTTGGTTTATTTATTAAATTATGCAATGCTCCTTTGTCAGTCACCATGATTGGCTCTTTCCAAAGATAGAATCCAAATTTCAGGATAACCCAAAGAGGTGGATAAGATATTATTCAGGTGCCTTCTATCTTGCATGACTCAAGTAACAGTGCAGTTCAGACCTGCTTACTCAAATAAGTTAAATTTACAAAGCTCAATGTTTCTTATTCCAACAAGATTGTCTGAAGCCACAATAGGCTTTTGGATATTTTTGATGAGTCTAATAGCAGTGCTGGAATTTGAAAACTTCTGAATGGCCCAATGTTACCTAGACTTGGGTTGTAGGATTGCAAGTTTAATATTTCTAATTGAAGTTAAATAAAAGCTTTCATCATATTGGGAGTTAATTTAATGGATCCTACCCATGGGCTATTGAAATCAATGGAACATATGCAAACTGTTGATTTTAATATACGAGAAAAAAGGTGCTCAGAAAGATGAATGCACATGCATATTTTTCCATATATATGACTCTGCTATTGTGACCTCATGTGATAAGAGACAGGTCTATCTATGCAAGAGATAATTATGTGGATATGTTGCTTAATTGCCTCTTGTTTAAGACATTAGATTAGCATCATTTGCAGATGCACTAAGTAGTTTTTGTATTCAGAAAAAAAAATCTTGAGGCTATAAACTGGGGGAAAGTATAATAGTCTTAACTCACCATTAAAGTGTCAAACAAATGCAGAGCACCCCTTAACTTTGGACTTGCTAGAAAATACTTCATTGCTTATTCACTCAATATATTTTGGGAACTTAAGCTGTCAAGTGATAAATTAATAGCTCCCAAGAGTTTTGCATGTCTTCTGTAAGAAGCCTCTTTGCTCCAATAAAGCAGGATGATAGGAAATGTTTTATTAGCGTTTACTTTAAGACTCTTTCGAGCTCAGAAGGTAAAACAGATAAAGTAGTGAAATTAGTTCATGCAGCAAATGTAACTACTATCTCCATCACCTATGGCTTAATAAAGTGTTCACTTTACCATCTCTTTGAAGCTATGCTGTGGTGGTAAAACAGTAACTTGATATCTGCAAAAGGGCCCATTTCATAAAGTACAAGGAACCATGAAAAGATGATACACTAAGAATTGTGGTTTGGGCCATATTGTGTATAATAAACAAGGGAAGGAACCACTTTTCCCCCTTTTAAACCTATTAATTTATTTGAAACCTTTCCAGGCCACCTTTAAGAGGAAAAACCTCCAGGCAAGCAGGGAAGCAGGCAGACAAAACAGGCAGATAGATATATATTCAAATTAGATACAAGTCTCATACAAATAAAAGTGAAGAAAGGAGTAGGTTCTAATGACATTATTAAATGAAACAGCAAATCTATAACTCAAAGATAAACCAGGAAAATCAAATTCGGCTTCAGTCATGGCAAAGTGAAAGGATCCTTTAGAATTTACCCAAAATTTTGCAATGATGAGAGCTAATGGATTCCTGCTAGCATTTGTGCATTTCAGATGCACATAATGTTTGTTGGAAGATGCTGTTCCTCTTCAGTTTATTGGCAACTCTCAGTGAAGACAAGTGGGAACAGCCTCAATTACTTATCTTAAAGTGAGGCCTATAGACAAAGGTAGAAATACAGGTAGTCCTCAACCTACAACCATTTGCTTAATGACCATTTGCAGTTACAAAGGCTCTAAAAAAAGTGACTTATGACCATTCCAGGATCCTGGCAGTCTGATCAAAATTCAGACACTTGACAATCAGCAAGTATTTACGATTGCAGCACCCTGGGGCCACATATTTCCATTTGCAACCTGTCATGGGGAATTCTAACAAACAAAGTTAATCATGGAAGTCAGATTCACTTAATGACCCCAACAAAAAAATGCCATAAAATTGAGTGTGACTCACTTGACAACTGCATTGCTTAGCAAACAGAAGTTCCGGTCCCAGTTATGGCCCTAAGTCAATGACTACCGGTATGTGGTTCGAAGGTGTTTAAATCATTAAATACATGATGTTATTTTTTGACATGTATGCCAGATTCTCTAAACAGTACATGATTTTCCTCTCCTCATTTTATCAATACGATATTAAAAAAATAACTTTGATTAAGACACTGTCACTACTCCAAGATCACTCAATTTATTTTATGAATGCTTTCTCTAATAACTTTAATTTGTTAAAAAAAAATCACACTGATAGCCAGCTAGATGTAGTGGTTAAAGGCCTCAGGTTAGAAATGGTGAGGCTGTGAGTTCTAGTCCTGTCTTAGGTCTAAAGCCTTGGGCTGGTCACTCTCCTTCAACTCTATGAAGGCAAAGACAAGTCACTTCCCCAAAATTTTGTCATAAATATGTATGCCTTTACCTGTTCCCTCTTTTTATAAAATAATAAACATATTTGTTTCAAAAAATAAAATAAAATTTCAAAGACGTGTCCAGGCACTTGCCAGGAGTTCACACTGACTTGAAGGCTACTTTTTATTTCTCTATCTGTTTGTCTGCTTAGTTAAACAGGACTTTCCTTTGCTCTTTTCTATACTAACTCTGCTCCCCACACATTCTATATCCTTTATAGAAAGTTCCCTGTACTATTAGTGGTAATAGAATTAAAGGAAGAAAGTGTGTAACTTTATCAATGTACACCTGATGCCTTTAACTGCTACATCTAGCAATATTATTCATGTAAAATTGGAGGTGGTAACCACTGTGGATCAAGAACTGAGTGATAGGAGAATCTAGTCCTTAGAGAATTAAAGTGAATCAATTAGTTTGAAGTTAAAGTTACGAAGTTGTCTTTCACCTCAGTTTTTTAATCTGTTGTTAAAGTATGTACATATATATTATAGAAAGTTTGTGTAATGGGAAACTGGGCATTTTTTCCATATTCCTATTCATCTCTTCAATTAAATGGAGGCTGTGCAATTAATGAATGAAACTAAACTGACTTATTGAATTGAACAGAAGGAAAAGACCAGGTGGAATTAGAGCTCTAACTTTTCATTGTGTTCTCTTGTTTTTCCTAGTCTTGAATCTAGGAAATCTAATTCTGTCTTGAATCTAGCAAAGCAGTTCTCTCGTCAGATAAAATGGAGTCTAGTTCATTAAACCTTGTAACAAGTAGGCCTGTTTCTCTTTACGGGGCCATAAGAATCTTTGTTCCATGTTTCCCACTGACTAATACAGCTACCTCTCTGGAATTCTTTCTGAGCTTTCTATGACCAATCTTCCAGGTTAGGCATTTTGGCCTTCACTCAAACCTCCAAAGCTTTTGCCAGATATCTGAAGTCAACTGAATTGGGAAAGTACATAACACATGGCTGCTTCCCGTTTATGGGGCTTCAGCGTCACTGCATACTTTGACAGTCTGACTGGCTTTCTGACTTTGAGAGCCTTTTGCTTTAAAGCTGAAACTTCAAGGAATGGCACAAAGGGAAAGCATTTATCTAAAGACATTGAAACTGAATGAGCATTTCTTTAATTAGCACATCCAAGGCCTAGTTTAATGGTCTTATTCTTATCCTACTATCCTGTTTTCTCCAAAATAAGACATCCCCTGATAATAAGCCCAATCGGGCTTTTGAGTGCATGGCAATAAGGCCAATCATTTATTTTAGGGTTCAAAAAAATATAAGACAGGGTCTTATTTTCGGGGAAACACGGTAATACTTTTTCTGGGCTTCCTAGGGTAGGTTGTTTCCCATGTGGCAGCGGTTCCTGACTTTGTTAATCTATGAAACTGAGACACTTGTCTCTTGTCAAAAGAAAAAGCACATTCCCTAGGAGCATACATAATTCTCTGAAACTTATATACACATAGAAATGGGATGAGAAGACAGGGTATGTTGATATTTGGCTTATTCCTGACCTAGGAAGTAAAGATATATCTTCACACTGTACAATAAACTGCATCAAGTATTACATAGGGCAGTGATGGCTAACCTTTTTGCCATTGATGAAAGATTCTTTTAAACAGTGGTAGAAAGATATATCTAAATTTATTTGGCAAAATAAAAAACCAAGAACTAAATATAACCTTTTACAGTATGCTAAAGAAAGAGGAGGTCTGGGTTTGCTGGATCTTAGATTATATTATGATGCCTGTTGTCTGGTATGGTTAAAATATTGGATAACTTTGACAAACTCAAGGTTGTTAGATCTTGAAGGTTCTGATTTGAGATTTGGGTGGCATGCTTACTTGTGGTATGACAAAACTCCCTGCCTCCCCCATGCATGCGCATGTGACCCCCGCACTCCAGCCACTTTTGGCAGGAGATGCCACAGTGGGCCCAGTAGGCCCGTTTTTCACCCTCCCCAGGCTCCTGAGGCTATCTGGGAGTCTGGGGAGGGTGAAAACAGCCTTCCCCACCCCCCTGAGGCCCTCCAGAGGCCAGAAATCTTCAGTTTTCTGACTTCTGGTGGGCCCCGAAGCCCCAAAAATCAGCTGGTCAGCACACACATGCACGATACAGCTGAGCTGGGGCAACGGTCATGTGCCCACTGAGATGGCTCCGTGTGCCACCTGTGCCATGCATACCATAGGTTCGCCATCATGGACATAGGGAGTCTCCTTTGTTGCCCTATTCCTTTCACTGTTGTGTGGGTCAACCAATTCATCCTCAGAAGCCTCCACGACCTTCCAGAGCAGATTGTGGGGAAATTGTACAAACCAGGAATGGAATGAATTCCATAGGTTATTGGATGTGGTTTGTTCCCAGCTTAGCACAGACAAAGTAGCAGTTCCAGAAACTAAGAATTTCTTTAAGGTGGTAATCACAAATATTGACTATATCCTTTTTTGGGGATAGGATCTAGTTTTGTTTGCTTTCTGTCATTGGAAAAGTAGCTTTTAGAAACTTTCTTCCTAGCAGTTGTTTTGTATACTTCTGATGGCCTTTACTGAGTTCCTCTGAAGTGCTTCCAATTTCTGTTCTTTCCAGATTTTGGTGGTTTTGTGCTTATTTTGGATGGACCTAAAAATTACTCTATTATTTTTGAAGTTGGAAGGGGGTGTTTGACACTCTTTCTTTCTCTTAATTTTTATTTTTTGAGGGAAATATATTCCTGAAGTGGGTATAGCAGCATTCCTAAAGAAGAAATCATTTCTATGTCACTTTACCACAATTCAGCTTGTGTGTTTTATCCACTACCAGTGGATTTCCCTACTCCCTCAGCATTTTAAGTTCTCCCCCCTCCCCAAAATGAATTACTTTTTTATTAGCAGACCCTACTAGGAAGGAAAATTACCTATATTTTCTCAGAAGACACAAAGATAAAAGGACATTAAAGCATACGCTAATCATCAAGGGATTTTTTCCCCCTTTCTCATCTCGCCATATGGATTTCTACAGCAAAATGCCGAGAACCAATTTTCACAGTTGCTTCTAAGTATAATATGCAAGCTAGAGAGAATTAAATTAACAGATCTGCCAGATTTCTCCAGTGGTTAAAGTACTGTTATAGATTAATTAAACTGAGATGTTAATTTTAATGGATTTCTTTCTTCTGATTATTCAAGGTGCTGCATAGAGTAATTTACCTCATGATAATCCTGGGAAATGATTATACACTGCAAGATTGTAAGTAATCTGAACTCAACAATGGAATGGAATCTGAATGGATTCAGTTCTCTGGATGAGATGTTTTTTCTTTTGATAATAATAATATGCATTATTTGTCAAATTTGCTTCTTTTAGGGATTGTCCTTTTTGTTTTGCTCAATAAGGTTCTATCTCCAGGATCTGTCTTGATGGCACCATTGACTATAGAATGGAAAATGTAAGAATTAGACCAGAAATCCCCATTACAGACAATCATCACTTACTCACCACTCATTCAGTGACTGTTCAAACAAACAACAGCACTGAACAATGGGTCCTTGTTCTAAACCAGTCCTTGAAGTTGTGGCTCCTCTTGGTATAGGCTGTACACACACTGAAGCCTTAGTTATTGTGTAGGTCTCTTTGTGTATGGGCACGTGTGTGCAAGTATGCCTTTGTGTCAATCTTAACTCCTGGAGGGTTTCTGGGCTAGTCCATGTAGTTTTCTTGTCAAGATTTTGCCTTCTTCCTAGGGATGAAATTAAGTGATTAGTCCAAGATCTTTCTTGCCTACAGCAGAACTAGAAATCATGGTCTGTGGTTTCCAACCTAGTGTCTTAACCACTATACCAAACTGGCTCTCAAAAACCTTCTATCTTTTTTTCTACAGTGTAGAAATGATGTTCTGGTGCTGCGTGAAGACCTTTTTAGTTCTGCAGTCAAGGCTGGGTATTAGGAGAGACAGGAAATATGCTAGAAATCAATTCAAAAACACTGAAACAATGCTATTTTTAATTATCTTTCAAAAACCGAAATGTGAGAAATTCTATAGAAACAATATGAAAATAATCTATGTATATTGCAATCACAAGAGCACATATGCAATAACAACCAACTTCTGAAGTTCACATTTACTAGAAAGCTCAATCAGCAGTGCTGGCTAGTTCTATCAGTTGAACTTCGGGGGAACTGGGGAAATTAGAAATAGAGGATAAAAGACAATCAGTTCTTGCATGGAGAATTTGTAAAAGAAAACAACAAAACAAAACGAAACAGGGCTAGGGAGAAATAGAAGGGAATGGTGCAGACTCATCCTGGGTTCTTGGCAGTCTACTGGATGCTGCCATGATGTAGGAAGATAGGGTACAGTGTAGCATGCTGCATCTGTGCTGTATAGCAGCCCCAGGGAAGTGTTTGTCGTTGTTGCTAATTACTATAATTAGGTGGTAACATGTGGCATATAATTTTGATCTATGATTACAAGGGAAATAGTGTAATGTCAGAACTACTGTATAGAAGTATACAAGTTCTTCAGTGTAATTGCCTTTGTTTTCCCCTGTAGCATCTGCTTCTTAAACTATCTCCAGAAGGCAAAGAGGCTAGACATGCTTTATTTTACAGGACATACCTTACTTCAAAGAAGTGTCATTTATGGTAGGGCTTTGCTGCATTTTTCTTTAAATGTGCAATAAATATGTTAAAGAAGAGAATTTCTCCCAAATGATACCTCTTTGCTGGAACATATATAAAACAAACAAAGCTCAATTCTGTGGAGCAGCATAAAAAAAACACAAGTAAACAAAAACATCTGGATTTTCTCTTTCCTTCTCTTTTCAAAAGGTTATTCAGTCAACCATTTCTAAAGAATTAGCCTTCCCTATCCTGCCTAATTTACACCAGGTAAGCCTCATCCTTTCTGAGCTTCTCCTGCTCAGCAGACTTGCTACATTTCCCTACTAGCAATTTAGACAATCTTCTGGAGTTAGCCAGGTTTCTATGTGCCAAAATAATCCCAAGGAGGACAGTCTTTCTATCATTTCATCAATGCCTGGATAATATAGTCGGCACACTGTAAATCACTAGTGGAGAAACTTCCTATGAAGATACTATGATATCCATCAGTTTGTGCCCATTACTTATTCATATGTCCAACTGAGCATACAGTATTTTGTCACTCTAACCCAAATACTTTTGTATGTTCATAATTTTGAAGTCCCTCAGATTTCAGTTGTTTATTTACATCTATAGCTCTACTCCCGAGACCCTGGATATGTAATACAGAGAAAATCACGATCAGAGAGCAAGTGGTGTGCATGGACCCACAGTCACTTATAAATTAAAGGTGGTGTAATCAAACTTGAGAATTGATGATAATTTCAGACAGATATGGAACTCACTGATCATGGCTGTTAAGGGAGGCTCACTGTTTCACAGTCATCTTTGGTTGTATTTTATATTAATTTCAGTAAGAGATTGCAGTGGTAACATTTTCCATTAAGTCAATTTTCTATTAACTTTTGTGTACTTTGTGCTGCTAAATTAGTCTCTGCTGTTTCTTCAGACTCTGTTAGATTACTCAATGCGTATAAAAAGTATTAGTCATTGCTTTCATCCATGCCTCCATTATCTGTGTTTTATTCCCCATTTTATAGAATTAACTGGCAGCTATGTTTGTTTGAAGAATGCTGACTGAACTCTTCCTCACTAGCCAACAAATGACTATTCCAAGGTTATTCTTCTAAATGAAAATGTTTTGTCAAACGTTTATTTCCAAAATTGCAGAATGTTTTCCTTGTTGATACCAGGAATTGTACTTTCATTCAGACAAGATAAACGCTTCATGTCCTAATATGGTGTCGGTTGTGGAATGCATTCTCAAATGTCCCTGAGTAGTAAATAATTCTCATCTTTCTCTTTCCTTAATGATCGTATTTCACAATCATGTGAATTATAGATATCCGTAATGTTTTATTATGTATAAAACCATTAAGAAAGGAAATCTAAAAATACAGAAATAGCTATATTTCATGACAGGGACAGGGACAGATTGGCTCTATATTGTCCAACGTTTTTTATTAATAAATGAAAAGAATTCTTAACTAGATTTGAAGATGATACAAAATGGGACGTAGTGACCAATTTCCAAATGAATGGAAACATTACAAACTACCCCAGATC
>JANHFK010006876.1:49557-60081 GCA_036250565.1 Sibynophis collaris
GGAATGGAGATTTTGCAATATCCTTCCCCCTGGAGTGGGGAGGGAATGGGGATTTTGCAGTATCCTTCCCCTGCCACACCCACCAAGCCACACTACGCCCACCAAGCCACGTCCACAGAACCGGTAGTAAAAAAAATGAATTCCACCACTAGCCCACAAGCGGCAATTCTAGCATGCCAGTGTTAGTGGCTTTGTAGGAAATGAATACATAAGAGGGGAAATTATGTTGTTGAATTTATTTTCTTTTTATCTGTTTGAAAATAGGAAAGGGGAAATTTTGACGTCAACTTAATGACTGGTATTTCCTGGCAGCTAGGCATTGATTAACTGCCTATTCTTTATGCTTGACTATGGACCATATGCATTTCAATTAGGATTAGCACCCCTGAATTATATGAATCCTTGAATTCCCTCTGACCACAATTTCCAAAACCAATGCTTTCCTGCCATTTTGAGATAGAAATCACATGGAAATAGTAAGCCCTAAAGCCAACAAGTTTGAAAGATGCTCCTCAAACTCCATTCCACTCCAGTCCCAAAAGAAATCAGGGAAAAAGTATTCCAACCAGTGATACAACTCAATACAGTTGATAGAGTATAATGAACCTTGACATGAATGCTACATATTGCCTATAGCATCTCAAGCACCCATCTAATTTAAAGAACCATGTTGCATTATTTCAAAGTTCGCATCAGTAATTCCAAATATATTATTTTATAGGAATCTCATTGTTTAATCATCATCACATAAAACATTTGTGGGCTAACACATATACCACCTCTTTTAGGGATGCCTTCTTTTGAGTTCACCGAATGAAAGCCACCAATCATGATTTAATCCGCACATTTTAACTGCTGAATTGTAAAAAGAGTTGTTTCATATTGATGTTGCACAAAATTAGTATTCAAATTCAGAGAATGTTATATATCTCCTCTCTCCTCCACCCCTCACAAGTCTGGGTCTGTATTATCCTGGCAACTGTCTGGAGAAATCCTCAGCTTTTTTGAAAGTGCTTGCTTTTGCTGTTGCTTGCTTCCTAGGGCTGAGAGAGAAAGTGGCCTAGGGTCACCCTGCTCACTTTGTGCCTAAATCAGGACTAGAACTCACGTTCTCCTTGTTTCTAGCCCACTGCCTTAACTATTATACCTTCTCTAGAGGCTGACTACAACAGTCTTGCATACCATCGGTTTGGTCCATGCACCATAGGTTGGAAATCATAGCATGTACCATTGTAATCATATAACAGTCTAATAAAGGGTGTTAAATATTGCCAATAAAATAGAACTTTGTGGAGACAGGGTCATAACAAACTGGATTCCTAGGGATAGTTTTGAAAGACTTTTGGGAAATTCCCCACATAATGTGACTCTACTTAGTACAAACTGGTTAAAGTTCAATTTTCTAATATTGTGGTAAAAGTTTGACATGCACCAATTAGGCTTTACAGTATTTAATGCAACTCATCCTGCTGGGAGGAAGAGAGGAGGGGAAGGGAGAGATCGTGTGATAGTGAAAATAATTTTACTTAGGATAAATCCATCTTATAAGAAAATAGTGATGATCTTTTGCTCCTGATAAACTCATATGTTGAAATGAATGTACTGTTTAAGGTTAGACTTACACTGCAAGTTATCATTGATATATTAAAAGAGAAGTTCATTGTTTGAAAAGGGACAAAAAATAAAAGACAAAAGCTGCCTATCGCATCTGTTTTGTGCTTATAAATGCTGTTACGTTCTAAGATTACAGTCCTTGGAAAAAAGAAAACGTGTTTAAATGCAACTTTCCCTCATCTCCAAGGAATGTACAGCTGCATGTAGCTAAATAATGTAGCTTTTCACCAAACTTTTGTTGACTGATATGGATATGGCTACAACAGAATTAGGGGAAAGAATGAAAGAAATTTGGATACATTTAAAAGATTGGTAAAAGCTGCTAATGGAAAAGCCTGATCTACCAAGGGAGTAAGCTACAGGAAAAATAAGTTTGCTGGACAATAAATTAGTTTTCTGCAACAAAGACAAAGATTACAGACAATCCAGTGGAAGTCTCCAGCGTGAACCATAGAGCCAACATAAAGCTGGCAGAGGCACTGTTGAATCCAGATACTCCACACCAGGTTTTTGTGGGCTACCATTGCATTCACTAAAAATTATTTAGAACTGCAGTATTTCCATCTAACCCTAACTTTGTGGACATCTCCCAGTCATGCTGGGATGGGCTGGTGTAATTCACCAACCACATTTATTCTTCCTTTTTGGTCTTTATTTTCATTATTTTGCCAAAATATCTCTAATTTTCTAGGCAAATTTTGGCATCAGCTAGCAGATGTTGTGCCCTATCCAATTCTTCTGATATGTTTTATATTAAGCTACAACCCTAAAATTCTAGTCCTAAATATATTTACTTAAATGTTTTCCATTAAGATGTTTATTATATCCACATAGAAATGCAGCATTATTCATAAAAATATTAGTCTGAAATCACTTACAATTTCCTTCTTAAGAAATGAATTTAAAATTGGTCCAGGAGTGATCTTTTCAGATATATGAAAAAATTAAGGATTTTTTACTATGGATTTCAAAATTTACATTATATTGTAAATGTTAAAAACCTTTTTCACAGAAAATAGAAAATATTGCAAGGTTATTTTGCTGTCAATGGAAATTGGATGGAACTGTTTGCCTTGAAAGATAATTGTATCTTTCTCTTCACACGAATGATCCATATTGGCTTTCTGTACATCATCTATTTTTATTCATCACCATATCTCCTAGTGAGACAGAAAACATTCTGAAGGGTTGGAGTGAAATTTTAAAAAGCTAATACACCTCAATAGCCACTTGTAAGCAACACCTATCTGTTTCTTGCCTATCAAGGTTTGAATACATTGTCTAAATAATGGGGGGAAAGGTTTGCTTTATTCCAGTAGATAATAGATATTTATTCCAGTAGATAATTTCCCAGTATATTAATGTAGAGGATTTTTTGACAGGAATGAGTTTAAAATGAGAAGAACATTTTCAAGTTGAATCCACACCCTTCCCTTTCTACAGCTTCGTTACTGACATGCTGACATCAAGAAGAAATATTTAAGATGAGATCATGTCCTGACAATCCCAATCTGACTGTTACCAGATGGTATTGGTGGTTTTGATGGTTCTCATACCAGAAGCAGATTTACTTTCCCAGGAGATCAATTATTTGATTTATGAATATTTTTAAAAGTAAAATAATTGGACCATATTTATCTACATTTTGGTTCAAAATAATATATCCAATGGAACTGAACATCAAGAATGAAATGGTATATATTTTACAGTGAATTCAATCTTATAACTTAAGCATTGTTGTATTCAACACAATATAATGTAAAAGCTATTTGAAGGATGGGGGGAAATCCATAAATCACTTTAACAAGGGCTGGCACATTAACTAACCTTTTTTCATTAGACCATATTAAAATATGCAGTCAATAAAATCTGTGAATCACCTTTCAGGATGTACATTTATTTGATATTCTTGTGTTAGAAACTCCCTTGCCATTATTCCAACACTTCTGTCTTTCTCTGATCAAGTAATAGCTATAGCACGTGTATTGCAAGCATCCTGAGTGTGAATAGGTTTTTGTTCAATGCTTTTGAAAAATTCAGTGAATAGAGCATCCCATGTTCCTAGGTTACCTTTGAGTAGAAAAATTGAGTTTAATCAAAAAATGGAAGTTTAAGTGAGTTAAAACATATTACGGCTTCTCAGGCTTTGGCTAAGATCAAGTATAAGTGTATTACTATTTCCATCTTCCAAATTATATATTTATTTCATATGTCACCTATTTCCCATAGTAACCTAGAGCCATGCGGAGAGTAAATAATAGGCAATAAATAATATTTGTTTTATTTACTTTTTAATCCAAAACATTAATAAAAACAGAATTGTAGAAGAATTATGTTTGGCTGTTCAACAATTAAAATGAAATATATCATTTGATAGCTGAAGGCAGTTTTATCCTGGAAGAGTTATTCTCTGAAATTGCTCATATGAACAGGAGTGGCTTAAGCTGTCATCTGAAATTAGGCAGGAGGGGACCGATCCTAGTTCCCTCAGTGTTACATATTTGAAGTACAGTCAGTCAGACTGAAACAAGATTTGCAGGGGAGAGTATTATATTAATATATACTTTGGATGATACTGGAGGAGATATGTGTTAAGTATGTGATTGTAGAACATTTCAGGCTTTAAAAACTTGTGCCAGTACCTTGAAGGGTGTTATGAAATCACAGTACTAATCTAGCATGTAATGTTCAGTGTACTAATCTAGCATGTAATGTTTACATTAGTTGCAATACAGGTAGTCCTCATTCAGGTGAGTTATGGTCATCCTTCAGAGTTGTGATCATTGCAATGTCTCCGTGGTCATGGGATTGCTATTTGAGTGCTTAACAACTGGCTCACACAACAGTTGCAGCATCCTGCAGTCATGGATTACCGTTACTGAGCTGTGGTGATGCAGTGGTTAGAATGCAGGCTACTTCTGCTGACTGCCAGCTGCCTGCAATTTCGCAGTTTGAGTCTCATGGGCTCAAGGTTGACTCAGCCTTCCATTATTCCGAGGTCAGTAAAATGAGGACCCAGATTGTTGGGAGCAATATGCTGACTCTGTAAACTGCTTAGAGAGGGCTATGAAGCAGTATATAAGTCTAAGTGCTATTGCTATTTTCAACTTTCACTTCTGACAAGCAAAGTCTATGGGAAAGCCAGCAGGAGGTCACAAATGGCTATCACATAACTGCAGGATGTTGTGGCTACACAGGATGAACTTAACAACAGCAACTGGAATTGCTGCAACTCCTTCATTAGGTCAGAGCAGTCACATATCACATTTTACTAATGTGTCACTTAGCCACAGATTTAAAAGTCCCAATTACAGTCACTAAACATATCTGTAAATGGACTGTTTTCAGATACAGAACACATTTCAATAAGCTAATTAAAAGTAACAGAATACAGAATATAGAAGTTAGGATATCACATATAGCAAAAGTTATAGCATGCCCCCCTTCTGATCATGAATTTCATACATTTTGTAAAGAGCCTATTTGTAATATTCAAGACTCTTCCACATGAGGAGAAACTTTTAGCCATTTAAGATTTTCTCCTTCATAAAGAATATGTACAAATGTAGGTATTCATATTCAGCCCCTTCACTGAATGAATGCCAGCGCATGTTGATTGCAAAGCTCTGTCACACTTGTATGCTTGGATATATAAACACACATCACTCTCTTTTATCACAGAAGCCTTAACAGTTGCCAATGATCTACTTCTAAGAAAGCCAAATCTTGCATGAACTTTAGAATCTTAAATACATGTTCAGCACCATTGTAACTTTGAATGGTTGTTGAATGAGGACTACCTGTATTACAACTAATGTAAACATTACATGCTAGATTAGTATACTGAATAGGTTACTGTGATTTCATAACACCACTTCAAGGTACTGGCACAACTTTTAAAGCCTGAAATGTTCTACAATCACATACTTAACAACTATCTCCTCCACTATAACATTGATGTTTTATGAAATACAGTTGTATTTTCCAATTATATATGTATGAAATTGAAGTAGGAAATATCTAACCCAAGGCTACTTAAAGAATTCATTGATGAATTAAAGCAAAACCCAAATTGCCTGAGATCAGTAGCATTGGTTTGACAGTGCCCTAAAAGTGTTGCTGTTTAAATATAAGATTCTACAAAGCAAAATATGTTCCGATTACACTTTCCTAAACATTTATTCTCAATCTGTATATTCATTTCCATTTCTTCCCTAGGACTGATCTTTGAGCAAGAACCATATTGCACATTCCTCTGCTATAAAAACCACAGAATGTCAGCCTGTGTACCACTCCAATACTTATCTGTTGTTATATACTTTTTCAAAATACACTCATAAAACAAATCCTTGATTAAAGTTTGACTCAGAGCCAAGTAAAAATGACAAGAAATGAGACATAAATTAAAAATTCAATGTAAATTCCCAATTATTTAACAAGCAAGTTAAACCACAGTACTATTGAACTGCTGTGTTCGACATAATAAATGTCTGAATTTTATGTTTATAAGAGCAAAAAAAATATATAGAAGAAGGCAAGTAATAGTTGGGCAGCTATAATGGGACAGCTCAGACAATTCTTTTTTTTCTTAGTAATGTCCTGTGTGTAAAGAACATGTAACATCATTGGAACCTTTGAGACTGTAACTGAGGAAATGATCACCTCTTCACAACAGTGGTGGAGATGTATATGTGTTTTTGATTTAGTTTGCATGTTGACAGAATAAACTGTGTTGCATATAATACACATCAGGAGGTTTCTTCCTCTTCACATAACTGAAGTGGAGACTTCTGCAGCCATAGCATTTCACAAAAATCTTTTTCTCTTTCTTTATTACCACCAATCTGGAAACAAAAGTTGGACCTGGATGTAATTTATTCTACAGTATTCCTTTTGTGAAAATTATGCAAGCTCCTATTCTCTCCATTTCAAGTGTCAGGGAAATGGAGGGGAAACATTCTTTTTAATTAAATGTTCTCAAAGAGAAAAGAACCAACAAAATAAAACAAAGCTAAAGTAAAACATCCCCACAGCAGCTAAATACTTAAAAATTGAGTTTAATGAAAAGGAAGAGTCTTCTTGAAATGAATGAGGAATTCATCCTTGAAACAAGCAAAAAAGATGAGGAGGTGTGGGAAGAACATAAAAGGTTACAGTCTGGGAGAGCTGACTTCTTTGTAAAGTAGAAGCTGCTCTGCCAAAAACATTGGCACAAAGTCTCAATTGCAACCTCCTGGCTTCGTTGTTGTTTTCCTTGCCCTCCACCATCCCAATATAAACTTTCTCAGAAACCTGGGATGGGGGAGGGAAAGGGGAGCTGGAAATGGCAGAACATTCCAGAGGAAAAAAATCAATATTTGCCTCAAGAACTACTTTATTTCCTAGTAAAATTGCTCCAAGTCTCTCCTCCAATTTGACCTAATTCTTCAAGAATTACTATTTAAGAATAGTATTGGGATGCTCTGTTTATCTTTTGGAATGTTTTATACACTGGATTCATGCAATTCTACCACGCGCAAATAGACCTAGAAGAGATGAATTGTTGCTCTTTTTCTTTCTTTTGCAGCACAGCTTGAATAAAATGACATTTCCAATTAATCTTTGTGAAGCATTTCATCAGAAGTAGATAGCTTCATAATAAGTTGATGGCTAACTTTGTTTTATTCCATCATTTTACTATTTTTGGCTTATGACAGTGAGATATGATAACTAAACCCAGTCATTGTTTCCTCTCTGTGGCCCTCCCTCCAAGAGCAGCTAGCTATGGGGTCTAGCATAATTGCAATTAAAATAACAGTGCCTGAAGCTTTCAAAGGTTGGTGCTCATTCCATTAAAAACATATTCAGCTACTATAGTAATCAAAGTACAAAATGCACAATGAATGCACCCAAAGTTAAAAGAAACAAGAAAAGCAATGTGATAAGGCCTAGACATCCCTCCTGGTAAACAGGAAGCTAATGGAGGTGAACAAACTCTGCCAAATTTTTAACAGACCAATAAGATAGAATAAATAAATCAAAGTGAAAGACCTCATCATCATTCCACACATGGCAATAAATCAATTGTTCCATAAAGGAGAATGAATTTTGCCAACAGTATATGCTTCATTACCTTCTCTTTCAGGATAAATATGTGAAACAGGATAAGCATTATTAGTAAAATTCTTATCACTGTTTACACCAGCACAGATAGACATTCAGGCTTGGGCTACATTTCTGCAATGATTGGCTTGGAAAAGTGTTGATGTTAAAGTCTAAATGTCAGATCTGGGTTACAAACTACAAACTATCACTAGCATCTCCTTTGTTTCATGAACTTCTGCCATTCACATGAGGGCAACTCTAATATTCATGCAGTATCAACCACTTCCAATAAAGTTTCCACCAGATTTTCTATATACAATTGACACAAGCTACAAATAGTGTTCACAGAGGACTGAGCAATCCAACAAAATGCACAAAGTAGAGGAGATGACATCTTCACTCTACTCTCTTATGAATGAATATCAAGGTTATATAGGTCATGTATAGAATGTTGATTGAAGAAAGTTTGAGCATGCATGCTGTATACATTTATTTCTTTATCCAACTGATAAGGAAACAAGATAACTAAAGGAGACCCAAGTATCATTCAGGGTGTGGAAACACTGCAGAAGCATTGTTTGGAAGGGAAAATAGCAGATTTGATACAAAAGTGTCTAAGCTCTGTTGTTCTACTGAACTGATCCTCTAGTTAATGATAAGGAAGTACAGCAAATACACATCCCTGAATCTTTGTCTTTGTTCTAGACATGCATTCTCTAATAATTTAATTCGCCTCATAAAAACAATTCTACTTAAAGCAGCTATTAGAGAAATACAATAAAACATATGTATGCAATAACAAATGCCAGTGATTATATCATAGTGAAATTGATTAGGAATAGTCTTATTCTGAATAGTCTTATTCCTAATTACCAGTCTATGAGGGGGGTTTTGAACCGCATTGTCTTTGACCTCTTTTTTAAGCCCTAAATGGAAAACCTACCATTTGTAAATCTCAAGGGCTTTTTCTGCACTCCACTAGGCGCTCTCAAATATTCCCTTCTCACTTAGACCTATTGCAACTGCTATCTTCAAATGTTTTAGACTTTAGACCATTCTTTTTAATGTCATCATAGCCTTATAGGGAAAAAGTATTGCCTTATAGTAGTAATTCATGTATTATTTTTAAGCCAATAGATCAACTATATTCTAAACCAGTTTCCTGTTACAGTTTTAAATAATAATCAAGGGGTATATTTCCAAAAGTACTTAGGATCAAATTGTAACTCAGCAGTCCTTCAATTGTACATTCCCAGATTCTAATTTGAATTGTGGTTTATGGATGGAATCCACAAACCACATCCTCTGGGAAGATTCCATAGACATCATTGAAAGTATTCTGTAATAAATAGTTTGTCAATAGCCACTTTTCCCAGACATTGTGTAAAGGAAGTAATCTTAGCATAAATCATCTTTGTTTCAAACTGCTTTATCTGCCCCTTGTCCCTGTAAGTCATTTAATACCATTTAGAGGTTTTTTTCCCCAATGAAACTATTCCCTCTTCCATCAGGATCTCTACTAATGTGCTGGCTACTAGGGACTAAAGAAAAGCATGCTAATCTAATTGTTTACCTTGTATCAATCTTAGAATTTAGTCTGCTTTCCAAGTAATGCTCACATGTTTGTTTTTTCCTTTGCTATTTCTCTAGCAAGGATTGCCTTTTGCAACCTGATTAATGTACTGTTCTAAGCACAGCATTTAAAATAGGCACCTCCTGGTTTTTCTATTAAAATCAGTGACAAAAAAAATACAGCAACCAGTCTCTTTATACAAATGAAATGATGATGGTATACTGAAAAGTATCTTTCAAGGCACGTACATGCCAGTCTTAAATTGTCAAGGCTTACAGTTTAAGGCAGCTACTAACAAATTTTCCCACTGCAACTGAGCCAATGTTAGAGTGTGATTAACTATTTATTTATTGGATGGCTATTCTGCCTCCCTTCAAGGTGGCATATGCAGTATTTCCTTTCTCCACTCCTAACCACAGCCCTCTGAGATAACTAAGGAAAAAAGCAGAGGTTGGCTCAAAGTTGGTAGTGGCATTCCCAGAGCAGCTGATGGTCTTGAACCTTTATCTCTCTATTCCTAGCCCAACACCTTAACCACAACATCATACTGGTTCTCATATTGATGAAATAGTCTGGAAACAGGATCTATGCTTTTATGCTTTAATAAACTTTTCCTTTATTTAATTCTAGAACTGAAATAGTACAAGAACTTAATTCTGCAGTTAGTGTCTTTAGTGAATGGTAAATTTTCTTGGCTTTGATGAATAGTTACCAAAAGAAAAGGAGTCCCACACTGGAATAGCCAGTGGGGGGAAAAACAGGCAGACGAAGAGCACCATACAGAAATTAGAAAAATATAAATGTTTGAGTTCTCATTTCTATTCATCAGGTAAATTAGCGGATGTCAATTTTTTGTTTTACACTGAGGGTTTTTTTTAAAAAAAATTTCTGACCACCAGTGGCTATTCTGTATGAGCAATAATTTGGTCATGCATTTATTTAGAGGCTTGTGGACAAAGTTTATTGTTGTCAGTCCCAAAGAGACAACAAGTATGGTCTACATAGAAATGAGACTTTATTTGGAACAAACAATTTCACAATAACCTCTGTTTTAACTTTGTGGATCCAAACCACAGTAAATTATAAAATTATGGTTCAACCAGGCTAGGAATCATGAATAATAGGGAAGCTATTTATTGGAAAGTTTCAAAGAAACTTATTGGAAAGTTTCAAAAAAAACTCTAGAAAGAGTGCAGAGAAGAGCAACAAAGATGATTAGGGGATTAGAGACTAAAACATATGAAGAACGCTTG
>JANHFK010006883.1:27103-55338 GCA_036250565.1 Sibynophis collaris
TTTCTTCCCCCTCCCCCAGTCTTCTTCTTCATTATTATTATTATTATTATTTTTAACCCTTCAGGAATGAATCTTTCTGCCTGGCTGCGGTCTCTGGTCATTCCAATGCAGAGAAATAGTAAAACATGGTAGAGATCGCTGCCAAAGTTATTACGACATCTGAATCAAATAATGTGTTGACTATAGGAAATTACTAATAGAAAGTACCGCCTTTTTCAAAAAGGTTTCTCTTTAGTATGCGCTAAAGATCATGCATAATTTGCATCTATTAGCATTTTATTATTCCACTAGCATTGGGGAAAAGAAAATGAAAACAATTATTGTATCCTCAATGGACATTTCTTTACTTAGAACTGTTTTATCATAAATTATTCCCCCTCCCTTTAATGGAATTCAGTATGTGGTTATGCCTGGAAATAATAAGAATGATGTTGTATCGCATTTGAAAGCACGGGAAGTTAGATTTCATTTATGAACAGTTTCATCCACTGCTCTGATGCCTCTCTGTTTGCAAATATATTTATCTGAAGGCATCAATTTATATTAAGCCACAACTATATCAAGTAACAGATTTAAGGACTTAGATTTTTACAGGAAATAAAAGCAAGCAATTGATTTGGATTTTGCAACATAAAAATTTTCAAAATCATAAAAGTAGCCAGGACTTAAACCTTGAACTGGTATTCCAATTGTGCTAATGATCTATATAGTATTGAAGGGGAAAAATATATATGATCAACTGTTCACCAATATAAAAATATTCAGACTGGATGCTAGCTTCTTACTGTGTCTGTGTAATTGTGAATTAAATGTCAACCTCAACCCCAAGAGCAACTTTAAGGTAAAGTATGTAAGAATACTAATTAGTCAATTACATCATTTGCAATCGAGACAAAACTAAGTAGTCAATTACATCATTTGTAACCGAAACAAAAAGGGATCTATCGAAAGGTTAACAATCTAGATTTAATTTGGAATTGGGCTTAAAAAACAAAAAATATTTTATAGAAGTTAGTGGATTCTCCTCCAAAAAAGGTCAGTTCAAAACTCATTATAATATACCACAACATATAAATAAAGACTGATTTGATCAGTGTGCATATTCTTAAGATTGGATATTAAAAGCAAATGTCAAGTAGTTTCATGGAGGATGTAAGTAAATCTTGATCTTTTTATCAAGAAAACAATTTCAGGTATGGATGGATGCCTATACCAAAAAAAGAGAACTCAACTGCTTTTGGATATTGAGGACATTTTCATGTCCTGTTGATAGTCAGACCAATGGTGGATAGTAAAGACAAAAAAAGTGATGTCTAAGATATACAGGCCCCACCCTATTTAGGTTTACGTCTCCAAATCCAAATTGGCATCTTGAATTATTCCAAGAATGTAAGAGGCCATCTGAATTAAAGCTGGGTAAATATACCTTTTATGACTGAATTGTGCCAGAAAGTATGTAGCCCCTTTGTGGATAGCTTCTAACACAAGTATTGCCAATGTGGCTTCTTCACAAAAATTACAAATGTGAACTTTAATAGGTCACACTACCAGGTAAGTGTGTATAGTAAGTCCTATGGTCTCAGGTCCACAGACAGCCTTTGAAAACCCCATGTCAAGGTTTTGGTGAAAGAATTATCAAAAATGGCTGCACGGTTTCCTACTACTTTGACATAGAAGAAATAACTATAGCGCAAATCCTAAAGCTGACTTAGCAGGTTAAAAAAAAAAATCTCACCTACTTTTCCCAAGTAGGAGGAATGTAAAATCCTGGTTTTACATGCAGAAAAAGATCCCATCCATTTTGAATCATTACTCTGCCTACTAAAGTCCAAATAAGCATAGCCTCTGGCCATCAAAAAATTGCCTGCCTCTACTGACATCATATGCAGATCTCAAGATTGTATCTTCAGGCAGGACATCTCATTTAGTTGAGGATTTGTTTCTTTTCCTTCTCCCTTTGCCATCTGAAAAGAACACAAGTAATGGTGTCATAATAGCTTCTACAAAAGCCAAGAGAAAAGTACCATTAAAACATCAACGGTCAAGAATCTATACTTTTTAAAATTCATTTATTAAACATTACTGTATAGTGTTGCAATCAAAAAGACTCTTAGCAGCTTACACAGAATACAAAATGACTAATTAAAACACCCATAGTAATTTATAAAGCCATACAAAATTCATAAATAACAATAAAAAAACAGCATAACCAAATCCACAAAAGTGAAAACAAGAAATTAAAAAAAAAAAACCAGATCCAGTTTTAGTGCTGGTGAGCAATTGTAAAACTCCATTTCCCAAGGCCAAGAATCAGACCTGGGTAAAACTCCCCAGTGTACCTCAGTCCCACAAACACTTCAAATTTTAGCTGACCCACTATTAAAATTCAAGGGGCATTCAATAGCGTGCTAAACTCTTTTAATAAAAGAAAATTTTGTTTTGCATTTTAGAAGGCATATTTTCGCTAAATACAAAACAACAAATCCATAGAGAAGTTAACACACGTTTCCACCATCATAGATTAAAAAGAGACACAAAAAGATAATTCAGATTGGTTCTTAAAAAATGAAAGTATAGTGAATGTCCTAATTTTAATCATTTGTGGCTGACTGATTAGTCAGACTGGAGAATGGAATATCACAACATATAAGGCAGATTTAGTTCTTGTCTGATAAAATCTTCAGAATGTGCAGATGCTACATGATTTTTCTCTTGATCTGGAATGAACATGTATAAAATTCATAAAGAATCTTTATCTTTCTGATAATTTTCTGTGTTGTGCGAAACTGATAACAATCTCATTAAATCTTGAATCTCTCAATGAAACACCGAACAATTGTGGAGCAGCTATTAAGGCAAGCACACTTTACGCTGATGTGATGAAAATGGAGAAAATGGTGATAGTAGGTTTTATATTTTTATTTTTCCCCCCAATTTTCTATCATGGCCAAGAATTTTAAGGCAGGCAGGAGCAAACCTGCTTTCCAGTTGGTGATATTTTTAAAAGCAGGAAGCAAATGAACCCTTCATTCCACCTGCATTCTTTCATTGCATCCTTTATTTTATACACAGTAATAGATTTCTGGCAGAATGGATGTGGCAGAATGGGAGCCTAAGTCTTAATAGCATGTCTTCTGTATTCAATCAGTTTCAGAGTCAGGCAAACCTGAGTTGGTTCAGAAGCAAAAATATGCTCAACAGATGAAAAAAAAAAAACCCAAGCAAAATGGTATTTAAAACATATTCCTTTCATAGCAAAGTGGAGGAGATTTTACTAGGTTTCCTGAAGAATGAGAAAAGCTTACTCTGCTGAACTGAAATGTCCAAGTTGAAATGCAAACTTCCTTGGTTCCACCCAGTTGCTGAGCAACATGAATGCAGAACTGCTAAATTAGGTCCACACTCTGAGTGACCCCTGCTATCATACTGTTTAGGCCCTTAACCTAACCCGAACCACTGTTTAAGTGCCTGGGAAATTTAAAATCCACAAGCACAGCAAACAACCAGAGCTACATACAACACAACTAATAATACAACAAGAGAAAGAATACAATAAAAATCAAACACCGCAGTACCTATTTGATCAACTAAGTGGATCCTGCAAGAATAATGTTTCATCATATTTGAATGAACATATTTATTCTAGCTGAGGTGGCGCAGTGGTTACAGTGCAGTACTGCAGGTTACTTCAGCTGACTGCTAGCTGCAGTTCAGCAGTTCAAATCTCACCAGGCTCAGGGTTGACTCAGCCTTCCATCCTTCCAAGGTGGGTAAAATGAGGACCCAGATTGTTCAGGGCAAGAGGCTGACTCTGTAAACCGCTTAGAGAGGACTGTAAAAGACCTATGAAGCGCACATTGCTATTGAAGTGCTATTCCTATTATGTGGCATGGTGATGCTTTTTTTTTTTTTTCCTTGAAAGAAAATAGGATAAGCATTCTGAATGCTTTCTTCTTTCTGTGATATTTAATTAGCACGGGAGAAAATGATGATTAAAAAAAAAACATAGGTCACTCAAGAGATGAACATACCTAAAAGGTCCCTCTTTCCATTTATTTCCCAATGGCTAATGCCTTTAGGTCTATTATATAATTATTTAGCGCCATTATTTTCTTTAGCAATAATGTGAGACACTAAATACTGTAAAGGAAAAATAGACACTCAGCAAAATATTTGGGAGATTGTTTTAAGTCAGTGCTTCTTAGAACCTTGTTCTTTTTCAGTTTCATTATTTCTCTCAACTTTCACTTCTTTCCCTGGAATTGTGCTGATAGAAAGGTAGCAGAAACCTTTCCTTGCACTAGTAATACAGGTGAGAACGAATGTGATATTCCAGATATTCCTTTAATGCAGGTCCCACCACTTCTTCCTATTGGCCATGTTTGCTGGAATGCTCAGATTTCATCCTAATTCTGATTTAGGATATTTAGGAATATAAAAAGCCAGAGTAGTTTGATTTCACAGGATGGGAAATATTTAAATGATCATCAATATAGTTAGTTTACATGTTGGTCATTGTAATAATTGTATGTGGGCTGAATATAGAACAATTGAAATGTTATCTGTATCACAATGAAGTTTGAGTAGCATTTATTTTTCTCCTTAAAATTAGACCACACTGTGGCTAAAATATATTTCTGGAGGTCAATTTAAATTAACCAACCAAGATTTCCTGTTTCAAAATGAGCTATGGTGACGATTGGGCCATCCTCTCTCCACCTCAGTTTCACATACTACAAGACAAAAACAGAAGCGTCTGCCTCTGGTCTAAAACCGATCAGTTTTCTCTGGCATCTGAATCTTGGAAACGGTGACTTACCTTCTACTTTAATTCAAGCAGTCGCATGACGTGGTAGATGTTACAGCAAGATATCAGTATGTGCAGTGCCCTTCCTATGAGACCATTTAAAACAAACTAGGTCACCATTTAACCTCACACATTTTTTTCCCTATAAATCATTTCTTCTCTCCCAAGAAGGAATTTGTAGTGAATGCTCATTTTTTCCCCCTTTGGTATTGGAATTGCTCCCAAAGGCTTATGGGATTTGGCTTTGGTTTTTTTTTTTATCCCCGGGAAGTCTCACTAGGACAATTCCATTAAAAACGTGTGTAAATGTGGTCAGACACTGCTACTGGGTGTGTTTTAATTCCTGTTCCACAGCAGGTCCCCAAATGTCACAACTGATCAGGAGAAAAGACTTCTTCAACAACTCCGGGAAATTACTAAAGTCATGAAAGAAGGCAAACTCATTGACAGTATCTCCCCGGAGAAAGAAGCAGAAGACGCTCCTTATATGCAAGACTGGGAAGGTGAAGCCTGCTCAGGTTTTTTATATCTTATCTTTTACTCCCCTTATAGTGAAAAGAGAACTTTGCAGGTACAAAGTAAGGTATCTGCGGTACCACATTGCATGTCTCCCAAGGATTTTGTATGCCTTTGACTCAAGTTTTTGACAAGTAACAACTATCTGGGCTAGTCTCTGCAGTTTTCCTGGGTTTGCCATTGCCTGCTTCTTAGGGGTGAAAGAGAGTGACTGGCATAAGGTCACCCATATGTTCAAGGTGGGACTGGAACTCAGGGTCTCCCAGTGTCAAGCCTGGTGCCTTAACCACTACACCAAGCTGCCCCTCCTGAGTCCAAGTAAACTGTGTTAATCTAGAATTCCAGCAACACTGGCTTGAAAGAAAGTGTGATCGCAATTAATGTCAGGTAAATGCATTTACCACACGGATTCCCCAAATTCCCAAAGTCTGGACACTTTTATCAGAAATTCTAATAATATTGGGAATAAGATGTATAATCTAAGATCAGTTTATTTTATGTCTTAAGGTTATCCAGAAGAGACCTTTCCTGTTTATGATAATTCTGATTGCTTCAGGCACAGACAAGACACGATTCTGGTAGATTGCCCAGATCCAAGCCAGCCTTCTGCTGAAGAGATAGCTGAGCAAATGGAGTTTCTGGAAAATGAGGACTGTTTATATAGTGAAACTCTTTTGTCTGCTCTTGCCATAGTGAACAATGGCTCTGCAGCAGGATCTGAGAAGAACCAGCAGACCACATTCAGTGTTCAGAGCGGGACTGGCCATAACTTTGAGGAGTGCTACTGTTGCCACTATGAAGAGGATGATCCTGTGGTTCTAGCAGAAAATGCAGGATTCTTCTCCGATAGCTGCAGTGAAACAGAAGAAGCAGTTAAAGGGGAGCTGCTGTTGGACTGCGATTATGGAAATATGGTATCCACAGAGCAAAATGATGAGGATCCTGATGAAATTGGTATCCTAAGAAAGCGAAACACAAAAGGCACCGAGTTGCTAGGACACTGAGGATTGTGTACAAACGTGTCACCTGCACAGACTGTGATCTTTGCTTTTAGGATCAAGCTTAACTTCTCTATTGTGTGCCCAGTTGAAATCTTGCAACAGTGTTAATTGTCTCCCTTGCTATGGCTTCCAAAGATTTTGAAAACAAGATAATTTTACATAGTTTTTCTATGCACTTTTCTTCAGCTTTTGTCTTCAAGACAGCAACTTAGATTCACTGCATTACCTAGCCCTGCAAAAAGTGCAAAAAGCAATCCAAGGAAAGGGGATGTTCTCATTTTTTTCTCAGTGTATTTATCTAATAAGAGCAAACGTGCTACATAAACTGATGTGGTTCATTTTTAGTAACATATAAGGGCAGCAAACGATCAATACATTTAATCATTATGTAAGTAGTACAGTTTAGAGAGATTTCTTTGCTCATTTTGCTAAGAGAGAAAACCTTTCATATTTTAAAATGAAGAAATTACAGCATGCAAAAGATATTTCATAGGCCATTTGGTTGATGTAGTGGTTTGATTCACATTTCCAAGCTGAATCTCTGAAGGGATGTGAAGTATCAAATTTAATTGGATGTTAAGACTGTCCAGTGATCTGGATTTGAATAAGAAGAGATTTGTTGGATCACACATAAGAGTATAACACCATTCTGTGACTCATTAAAATGGTCTCATTTTATAGGCCCATGCAACTGCAATCATGCAATCTTGGGAACAAATGTGATTGCTTCCTAAACAAGCTTGCAAAGAGACACTGAGTTTGCATTCAGTCTCCTATGGATTCAAAAACACTTGTGGGTCAAATTTGAAGCATTGCATATCGATATTTGATGCTTGTGAATCAATCTGGAAAGAATAAATCCTAATTTGGAAATTTGACAAGTTTTTGTGCATTTTATTTCCTAATAGAAGTGAAAATCTAAATTGATTGTTTTTCCCAATTGGTTTGGAAGTCTAAGTAGAAGAGGTGCATTTTTTCAAAGGTTCCAAAATTTGAATTGGTTCAAGGTTGATTGTACATTCCTAGTACTTCTGTGTCGCCCCATCCTAAAAAAATATAAGTTGATCATCTTGCCTGATAGCCAGAATTATCCATAATTGATTGGTTGCTTCAGTCATTCCCAGTTGGGACCTTTAGGATGTATTGGGTTGCAATTTCTATTGCTTCCTGGCAGTTTGATGAATTGCCATTGGATGTGAAGTGACAGGAATTTTTCCCCATGCGGTGACACAGATTGGGGCGATCTAAGTATCTTTTTCTCTATCTAATTAAAAAAGACCAGGTGGTGTCATTTTGGCAAAGATTGCTAACATATTTTTTAAAGGAAACAAGCAATCTTGCTCATCTCACCTGCAGCTCATTGTTTGCTATCTTGCTTTTACACTGATGGTTTCTATCACATCTTGTCAAATTACACTTCAGCCTGAGTGTGTTTGGCTATAATCTAGATAAAAGGAAGTCAGGACAAGTTTTGCAAAAAAACTGATACAGAACTTGTCTTAACAGCATTGTGAAACGAGGGGCTTATAGTTGATATTCAGGATAAAATTAATGATGGATAAACCAAGTATTATTGTATGACATTTCTGCATATTTGCAGAGCATTAGTAGCTTGATCTACACGGAAATATTTTTTTCGTTTGATTTCCACACTAGTGATTTACACTATTTGCCCAGCTACTATCAAAGTGATATAAAGCCTGCCCACATTACTGCCATTTTGACATAAGAGTAATCGGAGATCCTAGAAGTTATAAATTATTGTGCAGAAACATCCTACGTGTTAAAATTATAAATAATATTGTAAATTATAATGAGCATTTAAATGTATCATTTTATGCAAGTTTGACTCCAAAGGAATATGTTAGTCGGAAGAAGGATCATACTATGTCTGCTTTAGAACAGAATATTTGTAGCTCAGGGTTCAACTGTGGGGTCCTTGGTGTTCTCTGAGCTTGATTGTTTGCTTGTCGACATTTCAGTGCACTGATGATGTTACCCAGCCGGGTTATGAAACACCTTCAGGCAAACTATCAAGCTGAGAGAGCAGCAAATACTCCATGTGCCTGCTTTGTCTAGCATAAATCTCTCTGTTTTCAAGTAAGAATGGGAAACACTGAGCCAAGCAATATTAGGCAAAATGAGTCTCATCAAATTGAATGAATTTGCTCCAGGTAATTATATATCACCTGCAATCTTAGCTAGTTACTTGGGAAGGAATTCCATTGAAATGGATAGTGGGGGTGGACTTATTTCTGAATGGACATTCGTGTAGAGCCATTGTAACTAATTCCAGGTGTAATATTTAAATTGAAGCTTTCGGAAATTACAGTATATGTCATTGCACTGCTGGGAAGCTTAAGGAAATTGCCTTTGATTTTTGTCATTTCTTCTCTTTCTGGTAGCGTTCAGCTAGAAAGGAAAGGAGAACTTACTTATTGGAAGAATATATTTACTCTTTGTAGGTAGAAGTTCTTTATGATCACTAATAAATGTTTTACAATGACTTCACCCTTCCTTATAACCTGCTGTCTCCCAATATGTTGGAATGATATTTTAAATTCCCAACTAGCATAGCTATTGGCTAGACATGGTGGGTCCATCAAATTGGGAAGGACTGTCAACAGCCTTGTGTCTGGTCAATTGCTACTTGAGTTATAAAGGGATTAATTACTGAAAACTTCAAGAAAGGCTAGTTTTGGGAAGTCCTCCTATTCAGTATAATCTCATGCCCCCCTCCCCCCCCGAAAACAATAATAATAATAGTACAGGTAATCCTTGACTTACAGCTGAGCCCAATATTTCTGTGGTTAAGTGAGATATTTATTAAGTGAGTTTTATCCCATTTTACAACTTATCTTGCCATAGTTGTTAAGTGAACAGTGTCATTGTTAAGCTGGTAACATGGTTGTTAAGTGATTCCGGCTTCCCAATTGCTTTTGCTTGTCAGAAGATTGCAAAAGGTGATCACATGACCCCAAAACACTGCAATGGTCATAAATACAAATCAATTGCCAATTGTCTGAATCTTGATCACATGCAATGGTCGTAAGTGTGAAAAACAGTCATAAGTCACTTTTTTCAGTGCCGTTGTAACTTTGAATGATCATTAAACAAACTGTTCTAAGTCGAGGACTACTTGTAGTAGAAATGTTGTTAATGTATTATTCTTCTAAACATGATATTTTAAATTATGGAGATAAACCTTAAGAAAACATTCCAACACGGGGTTTTTGTGTGTCTCTGTGTACAAATAGAATCAGTTTCCACTTTTCTAATGGCTGCAGTGTAATGTTTTCCCATTCCATGCTTTAAACGAATGACAGGCAAGATTTTACAGACAAATATTTTATATAATTCAGTTGGACTGATCGGCAAAAATTCAAATGAAGGAGATTGGCATTTGTTAGAATCCTCAATAGAAACAGGAAATGCCAAGATTACAGTTGAGACAGTTTTTGTTAGAAAAGTAAGAAATTTTAATTCACGTTCTGAAGAACAAAGACAACTAGAAAGAGATGAATATGGCTGTTCTAAAAAAAAAAATCACCATCCTTTGAAACAAATTCAAGTTTTAATTTTTTTCTGCACAGGTTTTCTGTATTGACATATACTTTAATCTCTACAACATACACAATGTAAATTATGTGAAAATACCAAATTAGTTATACACATAAATAAATACATTTGCTTCAGAAATACCAAAGTATTTTTTAAAAAAATCGGCATCATAAAACCACATTTTTTCAGATTTATCTAAAATTCTATAGAGTTTGAAACAAACGAAAGAATGCCTGACTGCTTAAACAGGACAAGACAGTCTTGTGCAAATTGACATAACACATTCTAAGCTTTATGCAAAAATACAACTGCTTAAATATTTGTTCTTACTACTAATTGTTCTTAGACCCCCCCATATCCCTCCCTCCTTAACTCAAACACCATTAAAAACAACTTGAGACAGGAACGTGGTCAAAATCTATTAGAATGATCATTGGTTTGTTTTAAGAAAGGCACAGTGATGAATTAGAATGTGTTAGCCATGAGAGAAAGCATTGCTAGCAAATTTTGTTCACTTGCACTCCAGGTTCTGCTTTGTACAACCGAGAAGCCAGCTGACACTTAAAATATATATATATGCACATACGTATTTTTGAGGAGACAGTTAAATCTAAATATTCTGCCTTCAATGCTACACATTTGTCTGCAGCCTACTAGCGATATATTTTCTATATTTCATCAACCATTAAAGTTTGTGATGGGATGGACCCTTCAGAATATCAGGCCTGGCAGCTTTTGCCTCAGTCATAATTATGATTTATAATCTACCTCAGGGCTGTCAAACTCGTGGCCCGCCGGCCGGATGCGTCATACACTGGCCACGCCCACGTCTGGTTTAGCAAAAGGAAAATAGTTGTGATATGTCATGTGACGCCGCCGTGATGATGCGAGTTTGACACCCCTGATCTACCTGTTCATTGCTTGCCATTTTTCAAGCCAAAGAACAACAGCTAACCATATTGGTGAAACTTCTCGAGCATTGTATAGGTGTGTCCTCTACAGATGGCATTTGATAATGAGGCTCCCCCCCAAAAAAAAATTGATGCTCCAAATCTTACTGAATTTTGAAGGGGTGATGTGAGCACTGAGAGAGGAGGAGAGTCTAGCTATAATTTTTCCCAGGAACCCCCAAATTTTGATAATGGTTGAGAAAATGTGGAAATGCTCTTGCCAGTTTTCTCAAAATGTCTTCTATGAGAATTGTAGGCCAACAATCTAAAGGGAAGCCTGAATGAGAAATGTGAAAGCAAGGACCCAAGCATGCTGGCTGGCCTTGGTTAATAACCCAAATGTCCTTGTTACAGACTCTTTCCTCTGAAAGTGAACAGCCAGTATTTTTAGATGGCTGGTGAACTTGGCAGTGTTCACCCCTGCCATGGGAGATTTGGAAGTTGTAAGATGTTGCTGGGTGTAAAACAGATGGGACTTTGATTCATTCTAATACTGGGAGTTACAAACCAGAGCATGCAGAAGACATCAGATGTGTCAAAGTCTGGTTTAGAACTTAAATGCCAACAGAGATATTTCCTGAGGTCTTTTGCCTTATGATAATGCTTTTTCAAATCTATAGTCAGTCCTTGAAAAAGAAATATTTTTACATTGGTACTTCATTTGTGAAGTCTAAATTTGAAAAATTTTCCACGGCCAACCTTCCAACCAGCCTAAATTATAAAACTAAATGCAACGAGGGCAAGGTTTGGGGATGTTTGGAATTAGAGTCAAAGGTACATGTCAGTAAGGCTATAGTGCTAATGAAGGGGAGAGCTCATTCTTCTTGCCCTGTTTTTCTATTCTAAATTCTCCTGAGTTAGGTTTTAGTTAGCCTGGAAAAAAAACACAAAAAAAGAAAAGGCAGCTGTCTTATTCAGTGCTTGTGGCACACTTGTCAATGTTCCAGAATTCGAAGGGTAGGACATGGTTGTTGAATGCCTTGCAAAGCACATCATGCAGTTAAAAAAAATATATACACTTATTTCTCTGTCTCTCTGATCCAATTGCATGTATTCTATTTCTCAAGCCACAAAACAATCATCATTCTTTAGGTCCAATCAAACAAGATATCCAAATCATGCTTTCTTTGATATGGTCTCCATTGTATTCTCACGAGGGGTTGAGAAACTTGTACAGCCCAAATCTGGGAATGACAGACACATTTCAATGGCCCAGAGTTAACATCAACAGAGGAGAAAAAAAGAACAGCTCCATCTAAAAGAAGCAAAGATACCAGTTTCTCTTGCATGCCTGCTCAGAAGTGAGTTTTGCTGTATTAAATGTGGCTCATTCTCCCATTATAATACTTAATAAATACTATTAAGATCAGGAGTACAAAACTGACAATCACTAAATGTAAAATAGAGAAAACTCTACCTCTTTGTTGCTGTCTTGCTATCACCTGAAACATTTTATAGACCAGTCATGGTGGCCCAGGATAAAACTGGAACCTTTGTCCAGAAAATTAAACAAATTCTTGCCACATTAACAGAATAGGAACAACTTCTTCTCATCCCTCTTTTTCCAGCTAAAAAACTATTTAAGGAAGTTTTTCCCTTGCCGGTAGGCTGACTAGATAACTGGTTTTTCTTTTTCTTTTTTGCACAGGGCAATAAAAAATGTGTCTCTTCTGATGTGAGACCAACAAATCATTCTTTGAAAAGAGAGTAGGATGACAGCCTTTTTAAATTAAGCTCCATAAACAGAGTCAGGCAGCATCTGCTGAATTTGCAATTTTGAAGCACCTTTGGTGGTGGTGGGGAAACGTACTTCATGTGTTTTTTCATGGTTTGTAAAACATTAATACAATAGCCCAGGAAAACTACATTTTTAATTTGTTCTTCCTGTTACATGTATCATCTATAAAAAAAAAAGTTTGGATCTTTCATAAGTTTCCCTATACTGTTCTTTGCCAATGTATAAGACAATGATTTATTCCTTAGAATTCAGGCACCAAGAGAATGGCCAACTTTATATTACAGACAATGTTTTATATTGTTGGATATCAGTTGGCGAGATAAGGATTCAAAACGTTTTCAGGTACTCAGCTACCAGGGTCACTTGGGCCAGAAACTTCCTCTCAACCTCATCCACATTGCAGGGATATTGTTATGAGAAAAATTGGAAAAGAAACATCAGACCCAAAGGAGCTCCTAGAGAAAAGACAGAATGTAACTCTAACTCTCTAAAGGGAGTGCAGTTTTTCACTGATAACTAGATATACAATGAACAAGCGCATGGAGATGGAAGGAGGGGAATAGAAACATACAAACGAACCAGCATTGAGAGAAAATGGGAAGTCCTTCAAAGCAAGTTTGTTGATTTCTTTTGCAAATGTTGAGGGCAGAATCTTGCTTCCTAATGGAACTTTGAAAATTCTGTAGGAATTTGTAATAATTTCCAGTTTATGTTATAACTGAAAACCTCCCTCATTAATCTACTATATCTTGATCATTTCACAGATTTATATACTAGAATGGGCAACATTTGATCCTAGTCCTAATTTTAAAAATCTCTATACAAATTGGCCCTATAGGTGAGGGATCATGATATTCACAAAGATTGTGATGATTTTGTACTCTTCTAGCAGCTTTCAAGCAAGGGTAAAAGAAATATATTGGGAGAAGGAGCGATAAAGAGATAAAGGATGGCAGAATAAAAGAGTAACTCTACTTCAACCTACTTTTCACTAGATGCAGCTTTTAAACAATTACTCTCAAGGAAATGTTACCAAGTCTAGCTGTCTATGCTATAGGCTACATTTGAAGGTCATGACCAGGGGGGGTTCTACTTACCTCTGCTACCGGCTTGCAACGGGTACGGGCACACGGCACTTCTGCGCATGCGCAGACCGTCCGTGATGACGTCCGGGTGGGTGAGCGGAGCCTCCCGCCACCGTTACTACCAGTTCTAAAGAACTGGACAGAACTGGTAGAAACCCACTACTGGTCATGACCTCCCAAAATTTCATACTTAAAAGACGGCAATACCAAATTGCTATCCAATACCTCTTTTTATGTTTTATCAGTTGAAGCTCCCATACGCTAAGGAATCCACTTAATAAAACAAGCATCTCAAAAACTACCGTGTTTTCCCTTAAAATAAGACCCTGTCTTTTTAAAAAAAAACAACCCTGAAATAAGCGCTTGGCCTTATTGCCATGCGCTCAAAAGCCTAAATGGGCTTATTATCAGAGGTGTCTCATTTTGGGGGGAACAGGGTATGTAACAAGTAGGGCTTGTTAAATGAATCAAGGCAGCGAACATGCAACTATTCCTTCCTTCCTCCTATTTTCCTTATAGCACCCTGTCAGGTGAGCTGGACTGAGAAAGAGTGACTGGCCCAAAGTCAGCCAGCTGGTTTTTCATGCCTAAGGCAAGATTAGAACTCAAGTCTCCTGGTTTCTAGCGGGTTCCTTAACCACTTAAATCCAAAATATAGATATTTGAGCTATGCAACCAGGACAAACATGATTTGGTGCATTTGTATTATCTCAACATGTCTTCTTTTAGTTTTGTGCACCGGTTATGAGACAGTGGCATGAGCCCAGAAAATGATGCAACTGCTTTAAAGTGTTTCCATGAGGTGCTATAGTATCTGTAAGCCATTTGTGCACTGAATTATACTTCAGAACTAAATATATGCAAAGTACCAGGAGATATTTACAATGATAGATAGTTGTTGATGCACTAGTAATGGATTTCAAAGCAAACAGTGCTTGATTTTTTCCTCTCTTTTTTTTAGCAAATCAATGAAAGTCTACACAGAAAAGCAGCCACAATGCCAAACAAGGACATTACTAAAATGTTCATGTTACTTTTGAAACGCACTATAATTTGGGGATAGAATTCTGTGGTCCTCTATGTAATGTTAGATTCCAAACTAAATCAGCCCCGCTCAAAATGGCCAGAGATCTTGTTATTTTACATTAACCTATTTTATTCCTAACATGATATTAACATTGACATATACAGTTTGATTTTGGCTCAGTTAAAATTCAGGGATTTATTCAGGAAGATTGGATCTAAGTGAATAGTAGAAGGGCAAATATCCCTCAAGTGAAGAACTGCATTAACATAGTTAGAAAATGTCATAAGAAGGAAAATGTGAAACTAGGAAAATTGTTCTGGGTGAATTTATAACAGCCAAGATGAACCTCACCCAAATATGTTGAACTGCAATTCTCAAAATGCTTTTAAGCCAACTATCTGCGAATAACAAAGTCTCTATCCCAAAATCTGGAAAGCGTAGAATAAAGAAAAATCTTGTGTCGGAGATATACACACAGGCACATACATAGCTTGTGTTGTTAGCTTTATAGGATAATGTATGTGTTAAAAATAATAAAGTGGTTGCAATGATTAACCAATCAAAGTAGCTGCAATGGGTTTTACTCAATTAAAAAAGAATTCCAATTAAAGGATAGTATCTGTATGTTCACCTACAAATGTAAATGCCACCTCTCATTTTCTAGAAAAAGCCAATGCCTCGTCTAATGATGATTGTGGAAAGTGAAACCCAAGAGAAACTGAAGAAGAGATTAGAATAAGAGAGGGGGACAGAGAAAGAAAAGGAACAAACTTGCATTCCATGGAACTGCCATAATTTGCCCAAGAGAATGAATTTTTTCACATTTCCTAACATAAGGAACATGATCAGTTATCACAATTTTCCTTATTAAGTAAAACAAATCAGGAAGCAAAAAAAAAAAAAATGGAAAACAATACATATACATGCATACAGGTAAATACTGTATATATACATAAAATAAGCTTCACTAGAGCCAAGTCTGAAATGGAAATATTAAAAAAGAGACTTTTTAAAAAGTTTTCTTTTAAAAGAAAAAAAAAACAAAAATCATAAAGAGAAATGTTATAAGAAAAAAACCATTGATGGCATCAGTATCTTTAGCTTCCAAATATGCCTGCCTTGAGCAAGAGTATTGATTCAGCTGACATCAGGGGTATGTTAGTTGATTGGCATCTTCCCCTGGCATGCCAGGTCCTGCAGCACCAGAGTCAATAACACTAAACCATGATATCTTTTGTTCACTTTGTGTTTTAAGTGATGTTTAAACCAAATCTCTGGCTTCTGTTGAGGTCTAAACCACATTGCATTAGATAGGCTTGCCTCTTAAAAAAACAAGCAGGGAATGTTTCTTTTGGTAAGTACCAATCTGAATTTTGACTTTTTTCTTTGGAAACAGTATCTGGAACAAGACATGCTATCTTGTTCTCTGGGACGTATCTACCCAACAAAGCAGAACTAGAGTATCAATGCAATTGTATGAATATTTTCTCGGAACTAAGAATACTAAGAGTATTCTTTAAGTTTTTCTCTGTGGTTAGAATGGCAGTCTCAGGGTTCAAGAAAAAAGTATGAACAAGTTGCAGCATAAACTTTATTAAACAATAATTCTTAGAACGCTATAAGAAAGGAGGAATTAAATATAATTTCTCATGTGTTTTACAAGCTGGTTTCAATTTATTTGCTTTTCATTTTCATTCTGATAGTGGCGCAGCGCTACGCCTTCTTAATCTTTCATATCCTGACATTTACACAAACACCTTGGTATTTCTGCAGCTGGAATATTACATATCTACAATGAGAGCTAAGCAAAGATAACAAATTATCCTGACTCAAAAAAAAAATAGAGCTAACCTTCCTGATGTGCTTTATTCCAGTTCTACATAATATATGGAACTTTGGCAGAGTTTGAACAGTGTGGAGAAGAGGTGAAATTACATTGTAGGCTTTATTCGCTGCACTCTGCTTTTTGCCATGACTAAATATAATTCCTTAACAAAATTGCTTCTAACATTGTGGAGTGAACATCCATTTCATTTCTCATTTTTCAGTAATAAAATATGCAAAACTGAAACACTACAGCAACTCCTTGAATTCCTAAAGTTAGTGCTAAGGAAGATAAAATTATAAAACCACGTAGAAATATGTACACACCCATGTAGGTAAATTCTGAGCATCCAAAAATATTTGTGTCTTCTTGTTTAACTCTTTACAGAGTTTTTCCTTTTTCCTGTTCACGTTAAAGAGGTTTTTCAAAATATTACTGATGTCCTACAGTATTTTTCACTAGACTTCCAAAAGCTCAGGTCAAAATTGGGTGAGTGCTATTTGGTTACTGACCTCAACTTGGGAGTTTCTCAGAGACTTTTGATGAGGATGAAAATGTAGCCTTTTCATGAAGTGAAGCAAAATATAGGGAAAGTAATCAACATTGTTGTTTGCTACCTAAGAAGGTACTACACTTCAACTAGAAACCATTATTTTGATTGCTGAATAAATGGGCATTATTGTATTGTGACTATTTAGGTGTTTTTATTTCAGAACTTTTATTAAAAACATACATAGATATTTTTAGACATGGCAACTTTTAGTACATTGTAGCAAATGGAACCACCTTAATTGTGGTTGAATCTGGCGCTGAGTTACAAAGGGGAGAAGTAAAGAGAAGCATCAACCTTGAATCTTTGCTATGCAGAAATGACACAGGAGGGATCCTCCCCAATTTCTTCTCAGCATTTATCAGATAGTTATGCAGAGTCTGCTTTGGTCCAACAAGGTTTTGTCTATGGGAGAACATTAGGGTAGATTTGATTTAAACCAAGTTGATTTAAATCACGATTTAAATCATTATTTAAATCACTAATAAAAAGTTTTGATCTAAATCAACTTGATTTAAATCATAATTTTTAAAGAGCTCATCTCTGTCCCGCAGTGGCTCCTCCTCTAACCTGCTGTTGACTCACCGACAGTCCCATTCACTTTGATGGGACGGCTGATGATGCGACAGGGAGACAAGGTGAGGGACATGGCAGACAGCAGGTGAGTGGATGCCTGCTAACAGGTGCTGCCATGATGGATCTGAAATGACAGGTGCTCTTTAATATTATATTTATAACGTTAGAAGGTTTCACTTTCATTTTTACTGCTTGCCCTTCCTCCTCACACTTAAGAGCCTGGTGGTACAGATGCATTTCTCTTCAAACAATCATACAGTTTGTAGTGTACATAGATTGGCAAAACAATGGGATAAAGGAAATATTCCTGAACTTTGTTTTAGGATTTATCTCATGGTTACTGTGAAATTGCGTGACTGCATCAATGCAGTGCATGTTATCTCAGCGTTCAGAGCTTGGATTCATTGAATGAGTTTACCAAAAAATGTAAATATTGCAGAATATTCAGCCTCATGCTATAATCTGATTTAAATTTTTAAAAAATCTGTTTTTTAATTATTATTATTTTTAATCGTTGATTTTTATCCACTCTGGAGAACATGCAATAAAGAAACTGCTTTGAATTTTAACACATATTGTTCTTAGCTTCCCAACCCTCATGGAAAGCCTCACCAATAGGAGGAGGGCTCATTAATAGGGCTTATGGGTGGGACAATCAGAATCCATATACTCATAAAGCTTTATTAATGGGAGGCTTTTCATAATAGAGAATGATTTCCAGAAATGTCTATCTAGTCATTCCCTTTAGTATATAGCAATCAAAATTATCTACCCTAGTTGTCTTGGTCTTGCAAGGAGTGATCATCCAGCTAATGCACTTCAAGATAAGAAAAAAGAATCTGCTTCCAAAGCTCTAGAAATGTTTTTAAGGGAACATAAGCAAGCTTGGCTGGCTCAGATTCAGGGTCCTTCTAATCCAATATCTCACTTTGCAAAATAACTAAGATTCAATAAAGGAGAGTATTAAATATTAAATATATTAAATATTCTCCTTTATAGATTAAGAATACTAAGATCCAGTTTCAAAGTTCACAAGTGGGTCACAGATGGATATTCTACCAAGCCATTAGTTGTCTGATGAATTGCATACCATTAACATTCGGTCAATGTTTTAAAATCAAATTAGTCAATGCTCTGCACTACAATCTATGAAGGTAAAATTTGTTACATGTAAGTCCATATGTTGCTTAAAGAAATATTTGCTGTGCTGAATTAAAGACCCATCAATGAAGTGGCCTGACCTTAACTGCCAGGAGATAGTGGGGTGGGTGGTGGGGACAATCCATTCCATTTTTATACCATGCATGCTTTTATTCCTAGTTGCCCTAAATAGGTGGAATCTGAATGTTTTATCAGAATGAACAAACAACATTCACAAAGTCACAACACAAGCTCCATCCATTCCATACATGCATATACAAAACATGTAAAAAAAATATTTGCGGTTTGTATCCTCAATTTAGATGCTCATTTCATTCTTTCTCCTCTTCTCCCTTTAGATCCCTATGCTACTACAAGCCCCCTTGCTTGCTTGCCCCCAAACATCATCATCATCATTGCTTTAAGATTGTCTAATGATTGATACGATGGAGTACATAGAGAGTCTGAAAAGTATACAAGAGAGTTTTCCATTCTCAATGTGAGTTT
This sequence comes from Sibynophis collaris, assembly GCA_036250565.1. Classification (NCBI taxonomy): domain Eukaryota; kingdom Metazoa; phylum Chordata; class Lepidosauria; order Squamata; family Sibynophiidae; genus Sibynophis; species Sibynophis collaris. Next base: position 46,387 of record JANHFK010006883.1, read on the forward strand.
TCTTATCTTTTGGGAAGGAAATGCATTTAAGTTTGATCCAAATTGTTTCAAGGTACAAATCAGAAAGTAAAGTTTGCTGAGGTTGCTTCTGACATTTTTTTTTAGCCAAAGCAATAACAACAGTAAGTAGGCTCCTCTACACACATATGTATCTGTGTACTAATGAGAAAATTGTTTCTACTATTGTTTAACTCACCTCTATGATCATACCTTTAAAAAAAAAAACCCACAAACAAAGGACAAAAAATATGCTAAACTTTCCTAACCTGCCCCAAAATAACTTTCCAACTCTCTGAAAACCATCCAACCTGCTCCCCAAATGATGTCACCATTACAATGCTTCTTCAGGGTCAAAAAAACTGAAAACAAAAACAACGTAGCTCACAATCACAAGATTGCAGCTCTCGACCCCACCCACCCCAATCTAGAAAAAAAAAAGCAGCAATACATTGAAATCTTGTCCACTAAAATTTCCTTATCTCAATTTGCAAGGATTCACCAAGAGAAAAAGGTAACAGCATAAAATTAAAGCAGATAAAGACAATCATTCCTCCTTGTGAACCCTTTTCAATCTTGGATGAATGTAAGCCAAACAACTGAATTTCATATCATACAACAAATTAGATCTAGGCTTCATCAGGTTTAAAATTGACCCGTTAAAATAAATATGACTCAATCTTAGCTAAAGAAACTCTATTTGATTTCAAGGAGTTTAAATGTGACATGGCCCAAATATATGCTAATATCCTCATACTGACAAGACTACTTTTTATTACCAGGTCAAAAAATTTGAGGCCACAGCTTTAAATATACTTCCTAAGGGGCAATTCTAAAGCAGTACTCAAAGCAAGTGATATTAATGGCAAGGGAGCTTATCCTCAAATAAGTTGTCCAAATGGCAGCCTTCGTTTAAATAAACCAAATTTTGAGAAGACTTGTTAATATACCTAAGGAAAAGGTTGCTGCAAAATCTGGGAATGGATCTTCATGTATTCCATATTCTGCAACTACTCAACTCTCTGACTTGCATGTCTTTTCATCACAAAGGGTGTTATTATACAAAAAGTGCTGCTAGATTAATTTTAGCTTTCTTTTAGGTTTTTCTCCAACTGACAGAGTGATCACTTCATCTTTGTCATCAATGTTCTTTGACTTGGGAGAATGGCAATTTCAAAGCGTACCAAAGAGATTGCATTTTTGGATAGAGGTGTTCACATACTACAAGAGGACTGTTAATTATCTAAAACAAAAGGAGATTCACAAACCAACCACCTGCATTTCTATGCTGATGTAAGCATCAGCAAAATCGTAATCAGCACTGGATGCATCGGCACATTGTCCTTAGTAAGTCACAGAAAGGCAAACCTGCTCTAATTAACCCAACAGCCCTTGTAGAATCCAGTGAAAATGTAGCCCAAAATGTATGTTCCCCCCTCAAATCTGGTACTGCTGAGTCTTGGTATATATTCTATGTATATCAGTCACATTCAATATCATATTGTGGGAAACAACCACAAAACTAATGCTAAATGTTCAGATCTCCTTCAAAGCTGATTCTGATTTCAAATTTTTAGTACACTTAACGTTTAAAAAAAAACCCAAGAAAATGAGATAAACCAGGGCTTGTGTTCTGAAATATAATGATTTGTTAGTAAAAAGGCACAAACATGCATACATAGTTATATCCAGAAAAAAGTCTTCTACAGATAGAAGCATCTCTCTCTATTAGTGGGAACAGTTTGATCCAGCAGAGATTTTCTTCTGGCTCTCCAGATGATTCCATTAGTCCCTCCATATTTGCTCCAAAATTTAATGGAGTCTCTGCAGTAGTCAAGACTGTATAATTGGGGACTGTAGAAATTGCTATCCATGTGATATTCTCTTTTGCTACCAATATTATTTTGAATAGGGGTACCCTGGTGGAGTGTCCCTTTGTTTTTGGACAAGGTACCAATAAAATGAAAGCTCTGATTCAACCCATCTGTTTAAAATCAAGACGGCATTGTAATTAATTTCTGTTTTTAGAAGCTTTCTCTGCATATAACTTCCAGTACGGGTAGTCCTCGATTTACAACCATAATTGGGATCAGAATTTCCATTGCTAAGTAAGCTGGTGCCCAATTTTATGATCTTTCTTGCTGTTGTTTTTAAGCAAATCACTGCAATTGTTCAGTGAATCATGCAGTTGTTAAGCAAATCCGGTTTCCCCCATTGATTTTGCTTGTCAGAAGCCAACCGGGAAGGTCAAAAATGGCAATCACATGACTCTGGAACAATGCAACTGTCATAAATACAGTTGCCAAGCACCCAAATTTTTATCACGTGACTGTGGGGATGCTGCAATGTTGTAAATGCAAGGACTGGTCATAAGCCTTCATATCTTCGAACAGTCACTAAATGAATGGCTGTAAGTCAAGGACTACCTCTATTGGGGCAGAAAAAGAGCAAATGCCCTTCACTATTAGTTCCAGTTATCTTCTAAACAATTTCTTAAAAGAGGCAGCTCTATCAAGACAGGTTTATTCAAAGAATTAGACGTCATTCAATTAATTTACAGCAGATGCATACACTTTGTCCAGTGTCAGCCCTTCAACTTTTTAGTCCAATCATGTCTACCCAAAGGGTAGCAGTTCTCCAGGGTAAAAGACAGAAAACTTTCTTGGGACAGAACATGCCACACATGGGACCTGAGACATCATTCATGTTGAAGCACATTTTCTCTTTCTTTTAGAATATTCCCCAATTTTTAGTTAGTATAATGATTCAGCATCATTTCTCCCATCCATTTGGTGACTTCGCATAATCAAACTTCCCTTCTTAAAAACAAAAGTGAACTGACATCGGAAAGTGAGACTTAAAACACAATCTATAAAATAACACCTTGGAGTACAAGTGAGTTGTGCAATATTAACTTGTGCTTCCGATTTCATCCCCCCATTCCATTCCCCATCAGGATTAAAAATTTGTCAGATTCCTTCCCACCTAAAACAGTATCACAAATCAATTTCAGTCTTGGCTTTGAGAGTAAACGCTACCTTGTTTCTTTCTTGAAAAAAGTTTGTATCTTTCTCATGTTCTTATGTTTGAGATGGATGACACAAAATCCTCAAAAGTGTGAATGAAATCTTGAGGTATGCTGACAGCCTCCGAATATGTCTTAAATCCAAAACTAGATCTGTGTCGTTGATAGCTTTTATGGGTTTAAAAAAAAGACATCATTGATCCCAATGGTGTTTTCACATAAGCCACAATTATGTGCATCTTTATAACAGAACTGAGGACATTAAGATAGGACTTCTATTTATAGAGCTCTGATGCCACTTCCAGAAAAATAGAGAATAAGCGGGGGAAACATTCCTGAAAGTCTTGAATTTTTAAAATATTTTCTCTTCATCAAAAAAGGTTGGTCCTTCAGAAAACAAATTTTACCTGCCTCATAAGGATATGTGACCACTGATGACACCAGAGAAAATGTGGAATGTATGTTTTCTTCTTCCAGTGGCACATGGTTTTGGCTGCAGTGAAGTTTAGGCATAACTTGTTCACTCACAAGCTAGCTTGCTGTCAAAACTGGACAGGGCAATAGCAAAGGCTTGTACTGCACACATAGGATAATTATAATCCATTGTAAAAATATCTTCTGCCACACGGCCAAACTGCATCACTATGTAGTCAGCTGAAAAAATAAAGAAACATAATGATATATCAATTTGGTTTTTAACACGTTTTAGATCATGAGGACTGTACTAAACCAAAGTGTATAATTAGAAAAAAAGAAATAACGTCTATCTCCTTAGATTAGCCGAAATCTGAACCAGGACACAGTGTTCTGCAGAAAGCAATGAAATACTGAGCAGCTGGGGAATATGAAGCCACAGCAAAATTCAAAGTGTACATTCAGAACTGAAGTTTGACTAAAATTAAGCAAATAGGGCTTGCCTATATATTACAAATCACGCAACTAGGCCAACTCAGATACTTAGACTATGTTTAAGGGGGAAATATTTGATGTAAAGATAGTAAACAGAAGCTATTTTAATGTTTATATTTTAATCACCAGGTACAATAGTAGGGAATTTAGGATTAATATTGCTATTCCTGATTTTTTTTAAATAATATATTTTTATGTTCACAAGATCAAGTGCATCTATTTTAGATAGTAGCGACTTCTTCATAAATCTAAATTTTAGTAGTGATCATCAAGTATTTCTTAAGATATTATCAGTCTACTTTAAATTATTTCGTCAATAAAATAATGAATAGTTTCATCAATAAAATGTTGAATTTTAAATATTATGACAATTTGTAAAGTCAGCATATATACTATTTTTTTTATTTTTGTTTCATTTATTTTGTAGTTTTGTAGTTCATTTATTTTGTTCCTCGATGTTTTAAAATAGATTTTAAAAATGTTCTGATAAAAAAAAAAAAAAAAAAGTTGCCCAGCTGTTTGTTATCCGCCACTTCCGCACATGGCACGGATGTCCTTATAAATGACATTCTTTATAAGTCAGGAAACAGAAAAGGATCCAAAAACGCTGGTGGGATGAATAGAACAAAATCGGAAGACAGCTGCAGGGACTGGAAAAGACTCAGCAAGCTACCCTATTTCCTCCCACTTCAGCTTCCATATTGTTAAGCCGGCAGATCCCCCAAATAGCTGCCTCCCAACATGCTTTGCAAACCGACTGCTGAAAGGACAAAATTGAAGCCTGCCAACAAGTGCTTAGAGCAAAGTTAGGATGTGGTGAATGAACCAGTGATGAAGAGAAGAACTACTTCCTAAGCAGGCATTTCTGGGGCGGGGGTGAGGGGGGCTTTCATCAGATTGATGATGTTTCTTCTGGCACAAGTTAAAATGGTGAAGGCACACCATCTGCCCCTCCCTTCCACCATTAAATGAGGAGGTCAAAACTACATGAGCATTAGGATATCTTTATAGATTGAATTAAGGAGGGGCAAATCTAAATATATATGCATCCCACCAGAAACTATGCCTCCATTATAAAGATTTCATCTTTCTCAAAAATAATAATTATATTATGGTTTGTCGCACAGTCAGCCAGCTGTTCAGATTGGATCTGGCATTTTTATCCACCTATCAAGTCCTTCCCAATGATCTGGGATAGACAGATGCGAATGTTTGATGGTCTTAAAGGTATTGTTGCAGGATGTAAGCTGTTTTGAGTAAAGCTGCCTTTTGCAATTAACTGACAGGCTTTTGTCACTGCTCATAGTGCTCAAGTGATGCTCCAACCCAAGGTGCTTATTACTATTGGGGCTACCTTTGCTTTCTTTTGTCACAGTCATTCTATTTCTATCTGCAGGTCTTTGTATTTTGTTATCTTCTCCAATTCTTCCTCTTCTATTCTGCTATCTCCAAGTGATTAAATTATACACCACCCAGAGCCTCTCTGTGAGGAGGATGAATGGTTAAAAAGTTTGATACATAAATAAATATTGCCACATCCACTATCTCGACTCTTTTGTATTTCTTATCGACAAATTATTAAGTCTGGGGTATTATGTGGAGGTGTTATACAATAGGGCGGAACTCTTCAGCTAAATTAGAAGCTGTTTATGTGCTACTCTAGAACTAGCTATCAATACCTTAGCTATTCATATTTTATTTCATTTTACTCTTTGCCTCTGCTAGCTCAACCCAAGATCCTTGAGGATACAGTAGAGGGACCATATTCAAGCCAGAAGAACACAGATGAATGTTTTAAGCTGAAAATAGTTGGGAACTCTTATTAGAAAAGATTGCCCTAGATTTCACGCTTGCCAAAAACTTCATCAAAACATCAAAATGAATGAATGACAACCATCCGAATTGCCCTATTAATAGGTATGCTATCAACAACTGAGAACAGGAAACTGCAGTAAGAGAAATACATGAATTTTGGTTTGAGGAAACCTAACGTATCTTTAGTATCATTGTGCAGAGGATCTCATTAGATTTCACAAAAGCAATCTGTGTTCCAACAAGTTTAAGTCATACTTACGATCATTGTCGTGAATAATTTGAAAGTTTTTCACTGAGGCCTGTGTTACACGACCATGGAAATTTAAAACATAAGACTGAGTATCATCATTCCAGACTGGAGTTTTGTTGTGCAGCTCAATGACACTCTCTGTGTTCTTGTTTTGCCATCTTGAGAGGAGTGTTTCGTGTTCCTATCAGAACCACGGATACAAGTTTGAGTTTAGCCAAAAGCTATCTTCCGTTCTTTGTATATATACCAATTCCCCATTCCAGTGTTCAAAATCTTCTTAAAATAAAATCCCTGTCCCTCCCAAATCAACTGCTTAGATTGTCAGAACCTACATGCTATTCTAACTCCATTTGTCATTGGGGAGGATATTGGGATCAACTAATAAACACAAACACTATCTCTGTTACATTCTAGGCTTATAAAGTGGTATAAGCTAGTTTGGAATCAGTTTGAAAATCATAGGCATGCCAAAATACTTCCCAGGTCCTGTTGTAGTTCATAGTTCTAGAGGGGCAAGGTTTGGGTTGCATTTGGGACCTTCTATATGGCATAGCAGGGGACGCGGTGGCTCAGTGGCTAAGACACTGAGCTTGTTGATCGAAAGGTTGGCAGTTCAGTGGTTTGAATCCCTAGTGCCGTTTAACAGGGTGAGCTCCCATTACTTGTCCCAGCTTCTGCCAACCTAGCAGTTCGAAAGCATGTAAAAAATGAAAGTAGAAAAATAGGGACCACCTAAATGCCTTTGGCATTTAGTCATGCCGGGCATATGACCATGGAGACGTCTTCAGACTGTGCTGGCTCTTCAGATTTGAAACAGAGATGAGCACCACCCCCTAGAGTCGGGAATGACTAGCACATATATGCAAGGGGAACCTTTACCTTATATGGCATAGCAAATGGATACAGCAGACTTGCTGGTGACACAGTATTAAATCATCACACATAGATATACTCTAAGCATTTCTATTGGTTTTAACGGGAGGCAGTGGCACCTATTATCTTGCCAATGTTGAGGAAGAATAAGAACTTAATTATATATATTGGGCTGAGGCAAAAATATAGAATTGAAAGAATGCAAATGACTTCAATGACACAGTCCCCAATAAAGATACAAATATGTCAATATATTTTTCCATATTTGCCAAGAAAGTATTTGCTTTATTCCAGTAACTCCATTTTAACCTTCTTATTAGAAGATATGAGAAGAATGAAACCTTAAAACTTTTACAGATCTGGGGATAGCAATGTCTCAGATTTTAAGTAGTAGTATTTTTATTGTTATTGCTCTCTTCATGAAAGATCTTCATAGTTTCAGTACAGAATTCAAGTAGCAATAAACAGTTCCTTGTAGCAAGTCATTACTCTGGTATTAGAAGAGAAGATCTTATATTAGTTACTACATGACTGCTGGCAATAGAGAGCCTTGTTGTATGCATGACAGCAGCTTATTATCCACAACTCTGGATAGGTAGCTTCAGATCCGATAGAAGCATCTATAACATGTGAAGTCTCCTTGCAGCAGACAATGCTGAACACAATCTATTCACTTATATTACCAGTGTAGCTAGGAGAGAAGAAGGGCCTCTCCCTGCTCCTCATATTTAGACTGAAGATGCTAAAATATCCCCAGACCGACTTATGTCCTCAGGCTTTGTTTGGCTTACAAAGAAAAAACACAACAGTCTAAAGAGCGGAGATGAGAGAATGGGCAACAGAAGCCAGAGAAAAGGCAGACTAGGAAGAATAAATTTGTATTTCAGATTGCTTTCCTGGTTCACTTTTAATACATGCAAACTTTTTTTATTCTAAAGGCTGCACATATTGTGCTGTCATTTATGTTTTTCTCTCCATTCTCAGCATTTCTGCCAGTAGGACACAGACTGATTGTCTGTGTGAACATGTGACCCCAGTACTGTCTGCTGGAAGAGTTTGTGTGAACCTTGACACTCAGCAGGGGCTCTGAACACAACTTTTAGCAATCTTTTAGTACTGTCTGCAGAAAAGCTTGTTGTGAACCTTGACACCAAGCACAGGGCTCTGCAAACCATTTCTAGCAAACCAACTCCTGCTGTTGACAATGGCATGTTAAAAATCAACATGCATAGACCTAAATCCAATGAATACAAACCAATCAAATCATCTGTGGCCAATCATGCTTGTGCTAGTAACTACAAATTAGCATATGTAGTATCTGTGATATAGAAACGACTAAAATCTTTCATAGATCTTCAAGTACACTAATTTGGGAAGCTACTGCCTCCTGTAACTGCTTATATAATTTATAGAAATGAATTTCCAGAAGTCCTAGTCTCACCTGGCATTTTTTTCTAATTTATGATAAGTGTTATTTTTCATCTTCTATCTCTTTTCCCTAGCTTGACAAATTTTTTAGACATAACAATGCTTATTTTAGACCTAACAATGCTAACAAGTGTTGTTAGTAACAGTCAGAGTAGTAGTAAATGGCTTCCTCTATTTTTCCCATTAAGTTGAAGGAGGATCATTATGACAAGGTTAGTAAATCCCTGACTTCAGAACAGCCAGTTCAGGAACAAATGGAAACTAAAATCCCAAAGACCTCCCAGTCACATTTTAACACAACAACCGGGAATTAAAAACCCAATCTGTAGAGATTGTCAGTCATCCAGGTCATGATGGTCCCAAAGGTGCTTTTTCAGGAGGCAACTGGACTGTCTTGATTTTTCTTTGAAGGCATTTTGTTTCTTATCCAAGAAGCTTCTTCAGCTCTGACAGGATAGTGGGGAATGGAAGGATTTATTTTCCTTGCAGATAGCTAGTCATTTGTATCCTTTTAGAGGGTCGTTGAAGCACTTGGAGGTTTATCTGTGTCCCCAGAGTAACCTGAGTAGTGCTCCTGGTTCCTGTAGTCTGCAATTTTTTCCCTCTGGGAAAAAATCCATTCCTACTCCCATACCATTCAAAGGGTGTTCATCCC
>JANHFK010006887.1:4215-15813 GCA_036250565.1 Sibynophis collaris
AAGGAACCGGAGCTGTAGTCGGAGGATCTGTTCTGTTGGGTACGAAAATAGGAAGGCTGGCGGTTGTCCTGCCGCCGCGTGATGTGAGGGAGAATCTTGCGCTTGTCCTTTGTCTCGACAAGGAGAGGCTCAATGGACTCACCGAACAGATTCCGTGGAATGAAAGGAGAGGCTGCCAGTCTCCACTTGCTCTTGATGTCCGCCTGCCATTGACGAAGCCAGAGCATACGCCTGGCCGATGTGGTGGCACCCATGGCCTTAGCAGCGAATCGGGAAGACGTCAGTGTGGCATCCGCCGAAAACTCCACCGCAGCAACAATCTTGTTGAGGTCCTGGTGGGCGCGGACGTCCGCAGGTGGAAGATGAGACTGGAGCTGTTTAAGCCATAAAAGGGCCGCGCGATTGAAGAACGTGGCCGAGATGGATGACTTGATTGCCCACGCCGAGGATGAGTGAGAGCGGAGTAGGGCCTGTTCGGACCGTTTGTCTTCCGGTTTCAGGGCCTCCTCAGGGGGCCCTGCGACGACCGACTGAGATGAGAGAGCCACTATTGGCGCGTCTACCTTGGGTGCGTCCAGGAGATCCCCCAGATCCGATGCGACGTTGTAGAAACGTTTGTCCTGACCCGACGGAAGGGGCCCCGAAGCCGGGGTAAGCCACTGGTGCTGGATAAGATCCGTGAACAGTTTAGGAGTGGGGATATCTTCAGAGCAGGCCGCCGGCGTCGCGAAGAGGATGCCCAGTTTCTCCGTCGCAGGTGGAGCAGATGCGAGACCCAGACCGGTGGACACCTTAGCCTTATGGAGGAGCGATTTGAACTGATGCGGCCTGAAGAGGTTGGCCACAGCCGGTTCTTCGGGTCCACCGTCGTCATCGTCTGAAAACTCAGAATCTCGATACGAGTCCAGATCAATGTATTCGTCGTCGGAGCCTTGATCCGAAGCGCTGGAATCACTGGAAACAGGTGAACGATGTCGAGAGACAGCCGTCGAACGACGATGACGATCCTTGGACGTTAAGCGAGACGATTTAGAAGATGACGACCGGTGAAGGCCGGAGGAGAGGCCTTCTCGGATGGCCGCTGAGATGAGAGAGGAGAGAGTGCCAGACAGTGGTTCCGAAAGGCGAGGCTCCTGTGAAGGCCCCGGCAGTGGGGAAGAGGCCTGAGCCGGAGGATCCGGGTTTGGTGCTGGATCCATGGGTGGAGAGGCCTGTGGTGGAGGAGGCAAGGGCCCAAACATCCTGGCGCTATGATCGCGCACCTCTTGGGCCTGGCGGGCTTCTACATCTGGGGACAATGGCCTAGGCAATTCAGGTTCCAGGCCAGGAGAGGAGGCCTGAGGGGAAGGGCCTGGAAGAGGCCCTGGGCCTGGAGAAGATTCAGCTGCCCCAGAAATCCTAGCTGACTTTACCGCCCGTTGGATGGCCTTCTCAATGGCCTTGTGCCGCTTCTTGGCCTCCAATTCGTCCCTCTTGGAAGGTTTCCTAGGGGCCTTGGGCCTGGAGGCCCTGTAGCGGTCCGGAAGCCTGTAGGAGGAGGGCCCCGGCCGGGGCTCCTCTGGGGATCTATCCCTGGAGGCCGATCCGGCCTGAGAGGAGGAGGAGGCCATCGGGCAGGAGGGAAGCGAGGCGCCACCAAAAAGGCCGAAACCGCGTGGTCGGGAAGGCCTGGGATGGCAAGGCGCGACGAGGCCCAGCCGCGTGGGGAAAACGGCCCGAAAACGGCGAGGCGCGGAACGAGCGGCTAGAAAAAACGGCCGGGAACGCTAAGGAACGATCTTACCCTGTCTTCTCCCTTGAACAGGGCGTCCCACGGATCCGCTGCGAGGATCGGAGTCGGGTCGAAGCCGGAGGCGTCGCTGAGCCCCACGCCGTCGCCGATCAGCGTCCCTGCGCCACGAGGCCAGCCGGCGAGGATCGCTGCCGAGAAGCCGCTCCGTCGATCGCGCCCTCCTTCGCTGCGTTCGCCGCTGTGCAGGTGAGAAGCCTCCTCAAACTTGAGCCGCCAACGGCCGTCGGCGGGCCCAGGCGCGGCCTGGCGCCGCCGGGAATTCGCCCCTACGGGCCTACAGCCTTCGTGGCCCGATGGGGTTGGCCGTCAAGCTGGAAAAGGCCTGGGAAGCAGGCTGCCGCTAACGGCCTTCAGCGCTTTGGGCTAAGAGTCCTTAGCGCTGGGAGATCTTGTCCAGAAGAAGAATCCGAATAAGTTTGAATTTTTTAGAAACAATTGGTAAAATAGGCAAGAGAAGTGAGGAGCAGATCCAACTCACGTCTGTCCTATTTGACCGAGTCTAAAAAAGCTGAAGAGCCACAGGAAGAGGCGGGACTTCTAAATTGCAGACTCGGTCCAATAAGACACACAGAGTTTAACCCATTGTCTGGCTGCTGGTCCCACCTGGATGGAGAAATTTTAGCGCTAAACCAAACTTCAATGTGTTGAGGACCCAATTGTCTGATGTTGTAGCCCCCCATTGATGGGCATAGAGCCTGAGTCGGCCGCCGATGGGAGTTCAGCCTTGCAGTCACCTAGAGCGGCGATAGGGACTACCTGCTCCACAAAAGGGCCGTTTCTTCAGAAATGGTTGGCGGTTCCAAAATGTAGGCCTGGCTGGCTGGCTGTCCTGCCTGCCAGGGAACAGTCTCTGGGATTGATGGTAATCGAGTCCCATGTGTGGAGCCTGAAAGGGCTGTCTCCAGAAATAGGGTGAGGGATGTCGGTCCCCCTGCCTATACATGGAAGACATGGCCTTGCCTGTCCTTGGTGTCAACAAGGATGGGTTCTAGGGCCTCCCCGAACAATTTGGTGCCCGTAAAGGGGGCAGATGCCAGCTTCCACTTGTTCTTGTTGTCAGCTTGCCAATGGTGAAGCCATAGCAGTCAACAGGCTGTTAGAGGAAGCGATAGATCTAGATGCAAACTTTGCTGCAATCAAGATGGCATTGGCTGAACTCAGCAGCAGTCACCAAGCTGCATTAGAAAAAGCCTCATTTCTGTAAATTGTCTCCATATGAAGTGGAGAAAGCAGCTCTCTAGCGCCTGGTCTGGTGACCAGGCGCGATAGTAAACTGGCTGCAAGAGGCTTGTTTCTTTACAAATTCCCAACGGTCATTCTTTTGGAGGGCAGGAAATTACAGAAGGGCTTTCCGAGCCCTGGCTCTTTGCAGACTTTTCAGCTTCGGCCAATTCCTTTTCAATGGCCTTTGGGTGCCTCTAGGCGTCTTTTTTGGCCACCCTGGAGCCTCTGCCACTTGCAGCGGCTGTCTTATGGCTCCAGTTCTTTACTCTTTACCAGCAGTTTTTTGGCTGGAGGAGCTCTGACTGCAGCTCGGGGAAGCTATAGGGAGATCCCTATTGTCTCCTTCCTGAGGTCTTTTGCTGGTGGATGGCACCGGAGTCACTATTTTCTATCGTGTCGAGGCAGATCTGAACCGCAAAGGGTTACTGCTGCAGCGGCTTGTCTTTGTGCTGTTCACACTAGCCGCCACCAGTGTGCCCAGGCGAAGTTGGGCAGGGACTGAGTCCCCTCTGCTGTCTGTATGAGTAATGACAGTGATCTGGCTCTTTAAGATAGGAGCCGGCTTAGAAGCAAACCGCCCTTCATTTGTCATGGGACTGGCAGGGACTTCGGCTCTTCGATTGCCAGAAAGGCGGCTAACCAGCGGACCGGTTAGCCGACCAAATCACTGTTCCATGATTCCCAAATTTATTTTCCCCTTGTCTCATGGTTTGGAGAGAATCCAGAAATCAATGTCGCTGATAAGCAATTTTGGTCACAACATCTCTTTTAGCTGAAGTCTGAACCGAACTGAGGAGGTCACCAGGCAAAGGAGGCTTCATCAAAAATGATGACAGGCTTAGTTTCCAGGCAGAAGAGAGAGCAACACCCATTCCTGGATTCTCTCTCCCAAGTGTAGTGGAGAATTCACCTTTTCCTGTGAGACCCCTTTCACAGTATGAACTTTATTACATTATTTTTATAAAGTTGGGTCACTTTAAGCAAATTTTGTAGTACTATTACTTCCAAAGATTACTCAAGCAGCACTTTCCAGAAATTCATTTTAAAGCAATTGTTCTGCTTTTAATCAGGCTTGTATATATTCTAAGTAATTCCACCTCAATGGAACAATTGAGAACACATTAAGAATTTTGGACACGTTTTAGCATCAGAACTTGGACATACTGATGAGTGTTAAATCTGCCAAATTTCTGCCAATTAACATCCACAGTTTTATCCTTGTTTGGATTCCTCTGCCAATAACTCCACCAATATACCAAAGGCTTCAGGCAGCATTTATTGATTCCATTTCTCCTTAAAGCTTTAAGCTCCTATACACGTGCTATCTGTGTGCAAAACCCAGATTTCAGAACTTAATTAAAACAGTGTGTAATGCATTACTTACCCATCTTTATTTCAATGCTATACAATGAATCAGTGGTTACAGCAAAAGCTCAAAGTAACTGTACACATATGATGTACAAACTCATTAGGAGATCAAGTTCTGGAAAGACAAAATGTCATAAACAGTTGGCAGTGAAGGGCTGTAGAAATGAAAATTAAAGGCAAAGGAAATGAGCAAAAGGGCATAACAAGACAGCAACCCTAACCCTACTATTGGAAATCTGCTTCTGCAGAATTATAGTTAACAGTTAAAGTCACCATTTTTAGATACAATGCTTCCTTGGAAGTTACTTTATCAAATTTTTACAATGATCATATAGCAGGGCTCCCCAACCCTCAGGCTGTGACCTTTTCAGAACTGAGCCATGGAAGCGGAGGGTGACTGTATGTATGTGCATCCCCACTTGCACGAACAGTGGGAGAACATGCTCCATTTGCATAAGAGGCTGGCGCATGTGCCCACCGCTCATGCAAAAAGAGCTGCACGTACGCATGTGCTTGCCAACCATTCACATAGAATTATTCCCTCTTCCTCCCCGCCAATCCGCAAAACCGGAATGTTGAAGAACTCTGTCATATGGCATTAACTCACTGTTGATAAATTTATGAAAATGTTTATCATTATTTGCCCTTTCAAAAAAGAAGATATAAAAAAATCACTGAAGACCATGGCTTCTGCAATTCTTCCCAGATCTTTATCATCAGTCCTTTAGGGGCATCTATATTCTGTGTAAAAAAAAAGCATTGTGTATTTGTCAATTTCTGTTTGTCTCTTGAGTTCCATCTACAGGTAGTCCCTTGTTAATGACTATACTGTGAGCCACTGTTCAAAATTACAATGGCATTCAATGAGAGATTTATGGTTGGTTCTCAAAGTTGAGGCTGTCCCAGCACCCATCCACCCCGAGTTACGTTATTATGATTTAGGCACTTGGCAACCAGTTTCCAATTAATAATAATAATAATAATAATAATAATTTTATTTTTATCCCGCCCTTCTCCCTGTTGGGACTCAGGGCAGCGATTGTAATAGTCACAGTGTTCCACAGTGATGTGAGGTTCATTTGTAACTGCCAACTTCCAAAAAGCAAAGTCAATAGGGAAGTCAACAAGAGGTTGTAAATTGCCATCACATGATATCATACCTAATAACCATGCAGGATTCATCTAACAACTGCAATTATTGGAGCTGCCATCATAAGTCTTTGCAGCCATGTGACATTTTATTATTGTGTTAACCACGACGTTTCTGTTCCCAAGTACTATTATTAACCAAGAACTACCTATTTGTGTGTATGTTTACCCTGGGACGTGTGTGATAAGTTGTAGCGCATATAATCTCGTCTGGATCAGGTTACCAGGAAGTAGGAATTACTCAGAATGGGGCAGTGATCAATATTATGAACTACTGCAATGAAATAAATGCTTCTGGAATATTTTCTTTGTAAACTCCAGACAGATATGGCCCATTTTCAATGTCATCCCCCCCCCACTTCTCCTACCATACCTATTTTGTTATCCTGCTGATCAACAATCAAAAGGCCCTTTACATCACTTCTTTCCAACAGTCCACTGAGTTGGAAAAAACAACAGGGCCATAGTAATAAGGTGGCTGTTTTGCCAGTTCATTGTATTTAAAAAATCATTCACGCATTTAAACTTTTATCTCTTCCCTTTGAAAATTCAAACCATTTTACAAAGTGATATATCCTTATTTTATCCCCAAATAACTCTAAAAAGTAGCTGAAACTAGGAAAGTATGATATTGAACAAGTTGGTGATCACTATGGTCAAATGGGAATTTAAAATTGGATTTCACAGGACATAAGTCTGACATACAAATATATTCATTTATATACACCCATCCCTCTCAAATACACAGACATGTACGCTTTTCATTGCACTCTTTTTTAATCACAACCCTTCACTGCACTTTCCCTTCATGGAAAAAAGAAGAAGTGGCTGGGTCGAAAGCAGAAAAAACAGGGACATTGTGGAAATAAATGGCTAGGATAGTGAGAAAGATGAGTTGCCCTAATTTGGAAAAAGGAAGAGGAGTATTGAGGGTGGGAAAATGAGACTGTTCCAACATCTCTAAAAACAAAGGACCAATCTTGGAAATTTCAACTCTTTCCAATTATAACCCAAATTTGTTTTTAAAAATACACTAGGTATGGAGTAAGCACTATTTCTTTAAAAAAAAAACTTTTCTTGAAAAAGAAGCTGAGAGACATAACAAGTATATTAAAGTGCAATTATATCTGAAGATAAGAAAAGGAAAGAAAAAAGAAATTGGCAATTAGTTCATGAGAACCTGCAAATTTAGACAATAATAGACAGCATGTGCCCTGTTGGGTCACCCCCTCAGATATATTTCCTAACCTAAGCAGATTGATCAAGGGCAGGCAAAAAAGCAGAGGGATCAGGAGAGACTTTGGCTTCCCAATTTAGTTTCCTTATAAGAATCTAGGCAGCATCAGAAATCGCCTTCCCTTCCCAGCAGGTAGGTAATTGCTGCTTGATAGGGGAAGGACCAAAGGATTCTGAGACTGGCTGGGAAACTGTCATGGAACACTGAAAATAAGGCTCATGTGACTGTAGCAGTCTAGCAGTAGCCAGTAGCACTGAAATAGGCACAACTTTCCCAAATTTCATTCCCTCAAGAGTCATGGATCTCAAATTTTGGACACATTCTGTAAATTAGCCCATTTGAACTGTGGTTCAAAACAGACTGCCCTACGATGTACTATTTCACCCAGTTAATGGTAAAGAATTTTAGTAAGGTAAATAATGTGCATATTTTTTCTTGTTGATGTTCACTTTGCACTGCAATATATTAATAAACTTTATGGCTTACAATGCATAAAGAGTCTGAACAATAGACAAGACCATCAGAACATCAAACTTACTTCCTAATTAATTTCTGAAATTTCAAAAATATGAGAAATATTATGCCATATTATCTGATTACAACTAAGTAAAGGATACAACACTGCTTTTGATGAATTAATGCATATTAGGGTATGAAAAGAATGGTCCAATACATAATTGGTATTCAAAACAGAACATCTGACAAAAAGGGATGAAAAAAAATATGAATCAGAAAACGAGCAGGAATAGTGAAGCCCTTTATAATAAATATAAATCTACATTCTATGGCAGCAAAACTTTCAGTATCTACTGACTTAAAAGGTCATAGATAAAAATGTATCAAATTTCAAGGCAAATTTACAGAGAATAATACAGTGAAGAAGCCCTAAATCTGAATTACAAAAAAAATTAAATTGGCAATAATAAAGAAAAAGAATATTTTAAAAGAATACTAGTTTGATCTAATTTAAGAACAAGTCATAAATGTTTTAAATTAGGCCAAATTACATTCCAAAAGACAGCCTGCAGTTATGATTATGTATGCATCATGTATTAGGCATGATGCATTAAGAACATATTGAATCCAGACACAGACCAAATATACCCACTGAAATCAATGAGTCTTAAGTTAGTCTCATGCTTAGCCAGTACCACTCAATAAGAGTGGCCTGTCCCATGCATGATTAAGCTTGAATCCAATACAATTATGTTATTCAACTCTGGGGGGAAAATACAATTTCTTGTTTTTTACATAAAACTGCTTATAAGCCAACTGGAAGCACAATGAAACATCATAGTGACAGAAAACCTCTCCTGCCAAATTACTTTTGGATTAAGGATATCTTTCTAAAATATGACAGCTGGCTTATATTATGGCACATTATATGATCCAAAGTACTGCTTGAACCTCTTCTCTGTTTTTCAGCTGTTAATTTACACAAGGTAATAAAACTCTATCACAAAAGTAGAATAAATATAGTCAGGTTTTTTTTTTATTTTAACGATCAAGATTAATATTCCCTTTGATGAACTGGTAGCCTAAAGAAAAGAAGTCTAAATTGCTAAATATTTTTTGACCAGTCAAATCTAGTTTGTTTATTGTTCACTAATCTGTTTCACTTAAAGCAACTTAACAAGTTGAGACTAACTCATTATCAATAGTTATGGGCAGAACAGTGGCAGTAATAAAACAAATCTTTAGCATGCAGAAATTCATAATCCATTGTCCTAAAATGTACTGTCTAAAATAAGAATTTAGGTATTCCCATATTCACAAGGAATAAAGAATTTCACAAAATTTCATGCAAACAGGTATGACGATGTTTTAAAAGGTTTGTCTAGCTAGCTTGTGGAAATTCTGGGATATATACCGTACTTTTCGGAGTATAAAACGCACTCCCCCCCCCTCCTAAAAGTGGGTGAAAATTGTGGTGCGTGTTTTACACTGAATGTTGCCGAAGTCCCACGCACCTGCCAACCCCCACCCTTCTGCCATTTTCAGCCTTTGCGCAGTGCATTTTTGGCCTGCCATGCTCCGTTTTAGAGCTGTTCCAGACTGCGGGGATTGCCAGAGCCGATCGCCACCTCAGCGAGTTGTATTTTCAGCCTCCGCATGAAGGCCAAAAAAGGGCCATGCGGAGGCCAAAAATGCAACGCATGGAGGCAGCCATGCCCTGTGGCAATCCCCGTAGCCTAGAACAGGTCTAAAACAGAGCATGCACGGGCCAAAAACACGTGTGCCAAGGCCGAAAACACGACATGCAGAGGCAGCAATGGGCTTTGGCGATCCCTGCAGCCTGGAACAGCTGATTGGCTGTTTCTGGGAAGCCAATCCAACCAACAATCAGCTGTTCATGCTAAATCAGGCTGCAATCACGTGCTGAAGTTTACTAGGCTGTTTGCTGCAAGAACGCTAGCCAGATGAATACCGATGGATGCTGGTAGGCAGAATTTTTTTGCTTGTTTTCCTCCCCTAAAACTAATGTGCGTCTTATACTCCAAAAATATGGTATGTACTATAATAATTGAACCAAATTCAATACAGATTTTTTTAAAATGATGGAAACTGCACTTTTTTTTTGAGGAGCAATTTATTAATAAAATGCTATATTTGAAACTGTAGAAGGAAAGCATTTGCATTTATTATATAGTGCACATACATGATGTTGCATAGTCAATCAAATGTTTGGATTTGATTTGGCATTTTTATCCACATATTGATTCCTTCCCAAGGATGTGAGATAGGCACGTGTAGTTATTTAATGATATTAAAGTTACTGTCAGAGGATGTAAGCAGTTCCAAGTGGTGGTTGGAATTAGTTTTGTCAAAGCTGATGGTGTTTATGTGGTGCTCCAGATGTGTTAGGATTGCACCTAAGACACCTATAACTACTGATACTATCTTTGCTTTCTTTTGCCAAAGTTGTTCTAATTTTATTTGTAGGACTATATTCTTCTCCATTCTTCTTCACTTCTATTCTTCAAGTTCTGCTACATCCACTAACCAGACTTTTTGTCTTTCTTATCAATAGTTAAGCCTGGGTGTTGTTTGGCAGATATTATTTTATTAAACTCTGGACAGTTTGCAACATTCAGACAAAGAAATCACAATTACAACATAAGATACCCCAAGAAGACAAATGAAGAAATTAAATCATGGCATTGATGTTGAGCAATTCTTCAAACATGAAAATCAGCCAATTTCTCCTGCACTTCTTAGCTGGTAATATGGGGCAACTTTTAGAGTCAAACATGGCTAAATTGCATAGCTTCTCATTCAAAAAGATGAGCAGAATCTACTGAAATATGTCACCCTCACCTTACTCATATTTAAATCCTACTAATATCAATTGTAAATGAGTATAGGAGGACTACAGTAGCTATTAATACTTACTCAGATACACACACCTTGATAATTTTAAAATCTTACATCTGCAAAGATAGTCAGTATATCAAATTTTGACTAAGATAGGTAAAAGATTTTAAATAATATTAAAAATAATAAAGAGGGGCATGCTTTTCCAGATAATATTGTCCTATAATCCTAATGATTGTAAGATCAATCTTGGTGGTTCAGTACAAGTCCCAAAGGCTGCAACTCCATTATGAAAGTTTTTTCATTACTAAACATAATGTTGGACATTACTGACTGGAGTAATTTATATAGGACAGGTAGCAATAGATTTAAAAGCTATGATATAAAATGGTTGCAAAGAATTGCTTACAATGGATATTAGCCATTTAGTAATTAGCAATAAATGAAACTTGTGATAATCATTGTATGTAAAATATATGCCCACTCTTTTCTGTTAAAGAGATTCAGAACACTGCTTGCAAAAGTTAAAAACACTATTGCATTCCTAACTTAATATTTCTTAACATGAAAAATTGATCTGCATTCACTGGATCCTTGTAATACTGGTAGTCCTCGATTTACAATAGTTAATTTAGTGACCATTCAAATTTACAATGGCAATGAAACTTGCCATTTTTCAGACTTACAACCATTGCAGCATCCTCATAGTCAATGTGTTCAAAATGTGACCGCTTGGCAACTGATTCATATATATGATGGTTGCAGTGTCCCAGGGTCATGTGATCCCCTTTTGTGACCTTCTGACAAGCTAAGTCAATGGGGAAACCAGATTCATTTAACAACCGTGTTACTAACTTCACAACTGCAGCGATTCACTTAACAAACGTGGCAAGAAAGGTTGTAAAATGAGGCAAAATTCACTTAACAAACATCTCACTTAGCAACAGAAATTTCGGGCTCAATTGTGGTCATAAATTGAAGACTTCCTATACATGAAATCAGGATTATATCCTCATATCCTTTTGCCCAAACAGGCCAAGGCCAAAGAAAAAGGCCAAAACTGAACCTTAGTATTCTTTGTTTTCACAAGTTTTGAAAACCTATCAATCCTCAGTCAGAAAGGGTGAATAATCATGGATATCTTGGGTAGAAACAGATCAGAGAACAAAATGCCACTGTACCCGTGATTTCACACTCACAAAGTATAATATGCACTGACACATTGCCCTTCCTAAGCTGTTTGTCACACAGAGGATGCCACAAATGATACAGGACACACAAAAGCTATATATGGCATTTAAACTATTTAGGTTGAGCTCTCTAACAGGGTATTTTGGATGTCTCCCTGAATTTGGATGAATGGCTGATGGCATGAAATGACTTCAAGTTTTTAGAATAAAATTGGATAGAAGAGAGCTTCTCCACTCTAAATCTTTGAAATGGCAAAAAGTCCGTCCCCTTCTCTCTCTCTCTCTCTCTCTCTCTCTCTTTCATATGAATAAAGGAAAAAATG
>JANHFK010006887.1:15913-27116 GCA_036250565.1 Sibynophis collaris
CGACTTGTTCTTGCACATCTTTGCTATTCTTGATGGAGGAAGGTGCCATCTATAAAACATCTTAAATAAATTTTCTTTATAAGCTGTTGACATAGTCATTTTATAGTTTTGTATACATTCTGGTGTCTTGCCTGTCTATGTGGGATAGCGTCAGTCTTAGGGATTCTTTGGTTGAGCTGAATATAAACTGACAGCAAACAGCACTCCTTACTAGCACTGATGATGTTACTTAGGGTGATGAAATGTGCAAAAAAACAAGCAAGCTCAGAAAGCACCAACACTGAATAGATCTCCCTAGAAGTCTGCCTAGCATGTTAAAGTGGGATGATGTTCGCCTCCATATTAGTTACTTAGAATCAATCTGAAAAACCCTCATTTCCAATTCAAATAGAAAACATTATGTAGGAGAAGACTACAGGATTTTACAAACATTACATATTAAAATATTACAGGACTTTAGAAGTGACAATTCTAGGTCAGATTAGGATATATTTTGATTTTTACTTTATATTTATATATCCATAAATTCATATATCATTATTTTCTCTCAAACATCTTGTCAGCCATGTGAAAAGATAGAATTACAACTAGATTTGTTAATACCTTTCAAAATATATAGTAAATATCCTGTGAAATAAATTGTATTGAATAGTCAATCTTTCTATAATCATCACAAAGGAGACAATTTCATTCTATTCCAAATAGCATCATTCCATAACAGAATTGGCTGAAGTTTCTTTTTAAAAAAAAGTTTACCATCCATTAGGGAAACACCAGAATTATTGACAAAAAGAGATACAACATTTGCTTCAGTAAAAAGCATCAACTTTTAAATAGTTAGGGAAGGATATTGTGGATTTTGGAGCTGGAAATTACTTGTGGTTTCAGAGGGAAAAGTGAGATTTCCCCCAATAAAAACAATTCATAGATTTTGCATATTTTTTTTCATATTTGTGTGTGCATATGCAAAAAATGGGAAATAAAAGAAAAGCAAACACTTCAAACCAAACGTCAAAATCCCATTTAATTAAAAAAAGGAAGTTTAGACTTTCATATGGCATGTGTTGACATCTATTCCTTTGATTTACAAGGATATGGACTGGAGGGAGCAGATTGCTTTATTCAAGAAAAATAATATGGGAAAGCAGGGCAATTTGACAGGAAAGAGTGTAGGCTGCCTTAACTTTAGTACTTGTTAAAACATGAAGGATTAATGGTAAAAAGGGAGGGATGAATTGTGAATGTCTCCAGTAGAGGATCTTCAAAAATGTTTGGGGTTTCTAAGAATGTCTCATGCAACCACATGAAAAGAGAGCCAGCCATACAGCTCTCTAAATCCAAAACTGGTATTGCTCTACTCCTACCATCAAACCAACTGACTTGAAATAGAGCCACAAATTGAATTTATTTTTATTGAAAAAGTATTAAGTCCCTAAAAGAAAGAGAATAGTGCATCAGGAAATTCATAGAATTCACAGCAACATTCATAATGCAGGTATGCAGACATACTGCCATTCAAAGATTTGCCAAAGTCTGCCTTTTCTAAAGAACCATTATTTGTTCACATGAAGCTTTTCAAAATGGGATCCCTTATAAAGGGAAAGAACAAATTTATCAAATATGTTACATTAAATTGCAGACATCTGAGTGGAGAATTTATTACAATGGGGGAAAAGATTGGAAGACTGAAATTTAGAATATTTAAGACTAATTTTGAAAATTGCCAGGTCATTATTATAAAGAGTAGCCCAATATATTGACTGGACTATCATATTGCTCGTTTTTTTTGGGGGGGGAGGCTCTCATATTACAAATTTACTCTTACTTCGCTGCAGACTATCTTCATCACATCTGAGGGAAACAAGCAAACAAGGAGGCTGAGTTAGATATGTGTTGCGTTCTCCATTTCTTTGTTGCTATTCTTTGACAACTTCAGCATCTAATTCTGATGTGACTACTCCACAGCCTGACCAATCCAGCAACATTTTTTTTGGTCAAGCACTGGTCAGAGTACACCATCAGACATATCTTCCTTGCCAAATTGTTGCTGTCTGCCATAAAATTAGTTAGCTAACCACTATTTATAAACTTCAAGCATATTAAGAGACTTGGAATATGGATCTTTCATTTCTGTCTCATTCATAATTATATTTTTGGAGATAGCCCCAAGGCCAGTTAGTTACCATTTTCTAAGTGCAGACCCATATAAAAGTCCAGTAAATAAACAAACAAATATTTTTTTAGCAAGACATAAAGTGAACTATAGAACCAAAAAGTGTAACTTTAGGACTACATTAGATTCTAACTTTGTTTTTACTGGTCGTAAGCAAAGAAGTGATAATTATACATATTTCTAAGGAATATTTTAGGCATTATTCTAAATATAAAACAAAATATACTTTTAAATACGCTTAAAAAGAGGTTATCCTTCTGACCTTTCACTCTTATTTAATTAAATGCCACATGATCTAGGGGGGGGGGAGAAAAAATGCATATAACATGCTTTTATGCCGTGAAATCTACAGCCTGATTATATATTTTAAAAAAAATATATGATAATAAGAAACCTCATTTTTTTCTTTCAAAAGGGCATACCACAATTTTCACTCTTCATTTTTGTCAAAAAACATTTGATTGAACTAAGCACCTAATGTTAAAAAGGTTAAGTACAACACAGGTAGCTACAAAAGAAGCTCTTCAGCTTGTCAAAGAACACCGTTCTTCCCCTGTGAGACCACCCTCCCTTCAAATAAGAAGTAACTCAATCCCTATGTTAACTTAGCTGTGTTTGGGCATCCTCCAAGTCAAGGAATGCAGTGTGATAAGTCATAACGAATTGTCTATAACAACTCTCAAAATTTTCCTCTTAAATAGGCTCAAGTAAAATGCCTTTTACTTTGGGTTTAAAGATCCCTTTTAATTTATTTTTATTTTTCCCAGAGTATTGAAACATGGAAATCACAGAGGCCCAGAAGCAAAATGTTCATTTAAACTCCTTTGTTGCTTCTTTTTTATCACATCCTATGTCAATACATTATTTTTTCCTTCACTGAATATTCTCTATTAAAGTCAATAGCCCAGTAAAGTGGAATTGTTGTGACTATATATTAACAGGTTAGTAAAATCAGTCGAAATATTTGTTAAGATGTTATCGTTATTCAGAGAAGGCCCTAATTGTGGAAATACATTCATTTATTTTGGCTCATTTTCAGCCCTAATTTGCAGGATTGTTGAAATCTCTCGGTTCCACTTCGCTTGGGATAGAATTTAGGTATAGGGGTTTTAATAGATAATTATTAGGGATTTTAAATGGGGTTTTTAAGGGGTTACACAGTACACTCAATTTAATTTGTTTTTAATTTGTTTTATATTTTGTATTGCATGTCTTTTAAACTTACTGTAAACCGCCCCGGGTCCCGCAAGGGAGAGGGGCGGTCTAGAAGTCTAAATAAATTAAATTAAATAAGAAAAAACATATTTAAGTGCAACTTTAAACAAAATTTAAAAAAATACTCTCATTTGGTTCTGTAACTAACGGATGCTGGTACTACTGCAGAATAAACTAATACACAGGATAAGCAGTCTTGTAGAAAGCAGTCCACTCTGCTTTCTAATATTTTTTGGTGGCAAAAAATCAAAAAGTTGACTACTATACTGGAGAAATTTAAGGAAGATCTATTTTCAAGTGTGAAATGTTGGCGACTCTGAGAAAATACGATGCAGAAATAAGGTATCATGGGAAGAAACAGGCAAACAAAGGTCATGTTTCTAGAGAAAGGTTACTCCAGACAATAGTGGGAACAAATTTCATCTACTTTCTATTAAAATAAAAGGTCAATGTAAGTTAAAGATAAGAAAGGCCAATTCATTGTGATATTTATGATCTAACATGAGTAGGACATGCCAGAAGTAAAAGTAAAAAAAGAATGGTCAATTAATGTACTCAAAGAAAGAGGGAACTAACTATAGGTCAGAGCCATGACTTCAAAAGTTCCTATCTTGTCAATTAAAACTAAAAAAAAGATCACACCAAAGCAAGGCTAAACGATTACTTCCCCAGACAGAACAGATTCTCCTCCCGGCTTAATTTACCTCCTACTAACCTCAAAGATTTTCTTTAAGGATGTATGGAAAATCCATCTTATTTTACTTTAAGAAAAAGTCAATATAGGAAAAATTTTCAAACCTCTTTTTTGAAATTTTCTACGTTGACAACATAACGTAGTTGTTGTTTTTATCCAGATCATGATCTTTCCTTATTTAGATGCTCATTCTTTGAAACAAGTTACTTCATCCAACAATAATCATTTTAGAACAAATTGACTACAGCAGATCCATACAAGCTGTAGGGACTTGAATTACAAAAAAAAAAAGTGATTTTATATATATATATAAACAACTGAAAATGCAGCTAATCAATTTCTCAATCTGAATACAACTGTATCAATAATTATTACGTTGTGCTGGATTTGGGGAAAGCACAGGTTTAAGATCCATTACATCCTACCATTTTTTTTTGATAATTTATATGCAGATTTCATTTTAAATTAAACAATACTTTTCACTTGAAAATGGGCGTTGGTCCTACCTGAGACGCCTGTTCAGCAGCCAGGCAAGGGTTAACTCAGTCCTTTGTCTGATTGGACCGATATTTAAGCTCCAGCTCCTTCTCTTTGCTCTCCAGCTTTCGACAAGGGAGATCGCAGACTGAAGTCTGAAATCAGAAAATCAGAACCAGATACCTGCATCAGAAGCACACCAAGCCCCAAACCCCCAGGCTGGACGCCTGAGCGGGCAGGGCTGGATGCTGGTCCCACCATCCCGATAACGGGCGTTTCAGGTAGGACCAACACCCATTCTCCAGTAAGGTGGGACCAGCAGCCAGGTAAGGGACATACCAAAGCAGATAGCCCTACAGAAAGGGAGAAGTCCGGTCCGGGGGCCCCGTGTCTCAATGTACCCGTTGGAGCACCAGGCGACTGAATGACACATCTGCCAAAGCGTAACGGTTGAGTTGGTAGTGCCAGATGAACGGAGACGGCGATGCCCACATAGCCACCCGGCAAACCTCATCAAGGGAGGCATGGGTAGCCCATGCTGCCGAGGTAGCCGCGCTCCTAGTGGAGTGGACAGTGATATGAGCAGGAATAGGAAGAGCCAGGCTGCTATAGGCCATTGAGATACAAGCCCGAATCCACCTCCACAAGGTGGCCGAGGAGACCTTCCAGCCCAGGGAAGAGGGAAGGAATGAAACAAAAAGCGAATCCAACCTCCTGAAGGAAGCCATTCTGGCAATGTAAATCCAGACCGCCCTACGGATGTCCAGTTTATGCCACAAATGTTCCCTTGCATGGCGTGGGACAGGGCAAAAATTGGGCAGGACTAACTCCTGAACCCTGTGGAACGGGGAATTAACTTTAGGAACAAACGACGGATCCAGGCGTAAAACAACCCAGTCCGAATGAAAAATACAAAGGTTGTCCCTGATAAACAGGGCAGCCAGCTCCGAAATACGTCTGGCGGAGATGATGGCCACCAGGAACACAACTTTAAACGACAGCCATCTGAGGCTAACTTCTCGGAGGGGTTCAAAGGGCCTGAGATCATGGCCGACAAAACTTTATTAAGATCTCAGGTAGGAAATCTATGAACCACTGGGGGCCGGATGTTGGTGACCTCCCTGAGGAACCACCTAATCAATGGCTGGTGAGAAAGGGAGGATGCGGAACCACATACCAGAACCGAAGAGAGAGCTGTCACTTGCCTCCGTAGGGTGTTGGGTGATAGGCCGTCCTCCAACCCTGTCTGCAGGAAATCAAGGACCTGTGCCATCAACGCCGAAGTAGGGAACACCAACTTTGCATCGCACCATCTGCAGAAGGCTCTCCAGGTGGAGTCGTAGATACGAGTTGTGGAAGCCCTGTGGGATGTCTGTATAGTAAAGATGACACCTGCGGAGATGTGTTGTTTCAGCAGGAGGCTCCGCTCAAGCGCCAGGTGGTTAGTTGGAGCCACCAAGGGACCGGGTGAACCAATGCCCCCGGCATAGGGAGTCCTTCTCCGCGGGAAGTCGCCAAGGAGCTGCCACCGAAAGAGACACCAAGTCCGCAAACCAAGGTCTGCAAGGCCAGTGTGGGGCCAGAAGAATCAATTCTGCCTGTTCAGCGAGGAGCTTCCAGACAACCTTGGCTAAGAGAGGAAGAGAGGGGAAGACCCACCGGCCAAGGACAGCAGAGAGTGTCGACCCCCTCCACTCTGGGAGACAGGTACCTGGAAAAGAACCTGAGGGTCTGTCTGTTGTCCCTGGTGGCGAAGAGATCGACCATGGGACAGCCAAAGCGGTGGGATATGTCCTGAAACAGTGACCACTTGACACTCTATTTGGCGTGATCGACCGACGTCCGGCTGAGCCAGTCCGCCTGTACATTGTCCTCTCCCGATATATGGGAGGCCTGAATGGAGCGCAGGCAAGTTTCCGTCCAAAGGCCCAGGTCCACGGCCTCCTGCATGAGGGCCTGAGAGTGGGTTCCCCCCAAGCGCCTTGGCGGTGACATTGTCCATCAACACCAGAATGTCCTGATTCTGAACTATGTCCGCAAAGGTCATCAGGGCCAGATGGACGGCCCGCAGCTCTAGCCAATTGATATTATGGCTCAGGTCCACTGACCCTGGGACGTGAACCCCACACCCATGGAGGCTGGCCTTCGTAGTCAACACCAGGCATTGGAGTTCCTAGAACACGATGCCCCGGCTCAGAGCTTGGGACAACCACCATTGAAGGGAGAGAACCACCTCCTGAGATAAATGGACGTCCCTGAGGGACAAACTGAGGCAACATCATTGAAATGGAAGAAGAAACCACTGCAGGGCTCTGCAGTGGAGGTGAGCCCATGGAACAATGCCTATGCACGATACCATCTTTCCCAGGAGCAGCGAGATCATGCGGAGGGGAGCTAGTTGCCTCAGGCTCACCCCAACATTCCTGGGAAAGATAAACCTTGGACTCTATGGTATCTATAACTGTGCCCAGATGTTGCAGCTGCGTCAGGTGACTTTTGGCCCAATTTATTGAGAATCCATGATCCTGCAGTGTCTGAATCACCGAACTCAGGTCCCACTGTGCCTGGGAGGCAGATCTGGACTGGATCAGAATGTCATCTAAGTAGACCTGTATTCTGATCGGGATGTGGACGTGACCCACCAGGGCAGCCATGAGCTTGGTGAAAACCCTGGGGCAGAGGAGAGACCAAATGGCATGGCTTGGTATTGGTAGTGGTTCCCCGCGTAATAGAAGCCGAGGAACCTCCTGTGGGCCAGCAGGATGGGGACATGGAGGTAGACTTCCATCAAATCGACTGATGTGAGGAAGTCGCCCTCCCTGATGCTGTCCAAGATGGTCTGAAGCGACTGCATCTTGAACCGCCAATATTTGAAATGGCGGTTGAGGGATTTCAGGTCCATGATTGCTCTTCAGGCCCCCCGAGGGTTTCTGAAGCACGAATAGCCATGAGTAAAACCCTTGGCCCAGCTCCAAAACCGATACTGGTTGAATGGCCTGAATAGACCGCAGATGTGAAATGGCCGATTCCATGAGTTGTTGTTTGGATCGGTACCATGAGAGGGGGCATCGTAGAAACAGACTTGGAGAGCTGAAGAGGAATTCCATGGAGAGGCCCAATCTGATGGTCTCCCTGACCCATGCATCGGACATGGTGGTGTCCCACTGAGCCGCGAAGATGGCCAGGCAACCCCCAATTGGGATTACGGACAGAGTCACCGGGATCTATGAAATGGGTGACCCCTCCCTCCCCCCTCGAAAGGGCCACTTGGGAGGATGACGCTGACCCTGAGGCCTATCTTGGGAGCGCCACTGCCTGGAGGGATACTGCCTAGCGGATCACTGGAACTGGCCCCCCGAAACCTTGTTTCGAAAGGTTCCATGAGTTGTTGTTTGGACCTCCTCAATAGAGGCCTGTGTCACCCACGCCGCACTTGTTTAGACACTTCAGATTAAGTGGCCACGCTTCTGGAGGAATGTGCAGTTATATGCCTGGGCACCAGGAGGGCTTGGGACTCGTATGCCTTGGCAATGCACAGCCTAATCTACCGTCCCACCGTTGAAGTTGTTACCCTGTTGCCTATCATAGAAGGCTGAAAGGAAACAAATAGGGATTCAGTCTTCCTGAGGGAAGATGTCCTTTTAATGTATATACAGAGGGACCTCCTAACATCAAAGGTATGCCATTTCTGCTCCTGGGCGTGTTGTTGCTCCAGGCATAAATTGGCTTCTCTCTCCCCAGCTCAATGGAGAAGATGTTATTATTTCCTTTACCTTTCTATTATTGTGGTATGATCACAATTGTAACACCCATGGTACAATCTAAAAGATGCAACAACATTAAAATCCCAATGAGACAAAAAACAAACGGAAACAAAAATTAAAGCAATCAAAGTTGAAAGACTTTAACAATCTTCAACACCCCCTGTGACATGTATCATCCAGGCAGTGTTCTGTCTCCTACCACCCCTTGGTACTGTGTATCATGAAAAAAATACTCAGCAAAATGTCTGAAGACCATAAGACAGTGAAGGTGAGTGAAAGACCATCTCTCATGTTTGAGGAGAGAGATAGATGAAAAGGTTATTTGTAATCTCTGCAAGACACTTGATAGCTTTTCATTCACTCACCCGCTCTCTTTTATGTTTTGATTACTTTGGTTGCTGACAATAGCAATGCATTATTCTTTCGAGAAACTGCATCATATGTCTGATCACCATCCAAATTCGGGGTTGACAGTTCGTTTGCTTGCACAAGTTCAAACAAAACACAAAACAAAAATAAAACAAAAATCTTGATTTCTGTCAGAAGTAATTTGTTTTGCTTTTACAGAGCTCAAAAAAATTGCAACCTGGTTTAGCAGGGAAGAAAAAAGATGACAATATTCATTCCTAGGTCTATATGGGGTCTATAAAGAGATGTGTTCACATTTTTCAATTGTTATGATGAAACCCATGTGAATTTTACCAACTCTGAACACCAACTACTGGTAGTTCTTCCTACATAGAACAATCCAATGTGCTTTCAATTTCATCACTTACAGTGGTTGAAGCAAATCCTACCTGAATTGGTTAATGGAGTCCCCTCCCTCTATACTGTATATGTCTAATAACTTATTAAAAGTGGGGATGAAATCAAAGTATGTCCAAATAGTGCAAGGAAGCCATTTAAGACTAATTCAAATCAGTCCTGATTTTGGTCTTACAGGATTCTTCAATTTCTTAATAGGGAAAAAAAAGTTTTCAAACATTGCACAAGAGAAAAAGCCTGAAGTATGCCTTCCTCAAAGTGTTAGTGTTTCTATATAGAACTTTCCTAGCACTTTCTTCTGCTTATACTGTTTATATTTTTCTCTAATCACCCCATAACTGAAAAGATTTTATCCTTTCCAGTTTAAAGGAATTTGTAGGAGAAAACAGACCAATAGGGAGATACAAAATTAAGCTGCAAGCCCCCTACTCTTACCACAGATGGAAGGATAACTGTCACTTTATCATCTCAATCAAGCTACCAGAACACAACAGTTCCCCAGCAACATGAGACTCAGTGGGTTGATTTTTTTCATAGTCTTAATTAAAACAATATTTTTCCCAGATCAAAACATAAATTAAATATCTCTCTTATTGATTTATGAATTAGAAGGTAAAAGAGCCTTTTCTCTTATTTCCCATCTTTGTTCAAATCTGAAACCTTGGAATTGTTTATTTATTTACTCACCTTATTTGAAAGACTATAAATTATCACTGCAGCACAAATCACTGTGGGAATTGCTTAAAACATGTTGTGTAAGTAAAAACCCATAAACAAAACTTTCTGCAGCGTAAATTAATCTAACACAGCACACTCATTTTCATCTGGGTATTTGTACTAATATTCCAGAAAACTTCAAACAGAATACTTAAAATTATTCCATTGAGATAATGTTCTTCTAGTGTTGTAGTAGTCTAGTTTATTTGTTTCCATAGTGAAAATCGCCAACAAAGTGAAATGAAGTTATATTAAAAAGTTAATGTAAGAAGACAGTGCTAAGGAGGCAAAAATGCAAATCAAAAATATTATTTTCAGTGCTTTGATAACTTTCTGTTATCATCTGACTAGGGTGCCTGAATCTTATCCACAACTCATTATAATTATTTGTTTAGCAGAGGGATGGCGTTTGGGAAAAAACTGTCCTTGTGTCTTGTTGTTCTGGTGTGCAGTGCTCTATAGCGTCGTTTTGAGGGTAGGAATTGAAACAGTTTATGTTTTACAACAATTTTACAACAATTGTTGCCACAGTTGTTAAGGGAATCATTGTTCCTAAATGAATCATACGGTCATTAAGCAAATCTGGCTTCCCCCACTGACTTTGCTTCTCAGAGGCCATCTGGAAAGGTTGCAAATGGAGAAGACATCACACTGGGACAGTGCAACTACCATAAATACATGCCAGTTGCCAAGCGCCCAAATTTTGATCAGGTGACCATGGAATTGCTGCCCTTGATGTAAATGTGACAAATGACTGTGATTTTTTTCAGTGCTGTTATAATTTTGAGCAATCGCTAAACAAATGGCTGCAAGTTGAGGACTACCTGCATTTTATATCCTCCATGCAAATAGAAGAAAACCAGCAAATACAGGAAGTCTTTGACTTACAGCCATTCTTTTAGCGACAGTTCAAAGTTACAGCGGCACTGAAAAAAGTCACTTATGACAGTTTTTAACGTGATCAAAATTCAGATGCTTGGCAGCTGGTTCATACTTATGATGGTTGCAATGTCCCTGGGGTCATGTGACCATCTTTTGTAACCCTCTAACAAGCAAAGTCAACAGGGAAGCAGATTCACTTAGCAACCATGTTACTTACTTACTTAACAACTGCAATGGTTCACTTAACAACTGCAACAAGAAAAGTTGTAAAATGGAGCAACACTTACTTAACTGTCTCATTTATCAACAGACATTTTGGGCTCAATTGTGGTCTTAAGTTGAGGACTACCTGTACTAATCTGGTGGAACTGGTAATTGTTCCATTTATAAAACAGGTAAGCAATGCTTCTCTTGAGTCATGGGTCATAAAGAATTTGTGGGCCTCGCACAATAATACCACAATCCTCCTCGCTTGGGTATAGAGATAGGGCTTTTAAGTAATTAAGGGAATTAGTT